>JAQGAO010005496.1:0-13522 GCA_034697705.1 Ommatoiulus sabulosus
AATTTCCCTGACTTTTTCAAAATAAATCATTCTTCCCTGACTTTTCCAGGTTTTCCAGGTCTGGGGGAACCCTGTTAGATGATTAGAGGATATGACAAATTGTGATATTACATGTACTAGTGAAACAAGGCATAATTAACACACGTTCAGATTCCCCTTATTGGTTTAACTTAAGCATTGACTTATTGTATAGAATTTCTAAAAGTCGCCTTATTGTCAACAATGCAGTTTATCATTACATCTTTCAAACTACGAGGCCACAGCTTTGCCATTTCTGATAGGTAGCGCCTCTAAATGTACTTATTGGTCGCAACTGGGCACTTTCATTAAAGCTTTAGATTACTAGCTGTAATTTCACGGATGTAATATCATCCTCCTCAACTGAGGAAAGCAGAGCCCATGTAGCCAAATTAAACAGTCATAAAATGTAACGTCAGAAAAAAAGCAATTCGAATAGCCATAACATAACTTAAGCTTGATTAGGAAAGTAAGTAGACTTACATCATCTCCTGGGGAGCGCAGCTTATAAAACGGTTGAATGTAAAACCAAGAACCTTCATTTCCAGCTGCGTCCAAAGACACTTTCATGGCAGTGATTTCTTGAGCAGCAGTCAAGCGTTTGTTTGCAGTTAAATATTTATTACTTTTCAAGTGCAGTAACTGAAAAAAAAAAAACAGAAACAAACATCAGCCAGGGGAACTATAACCAAAATGGCGGCCAAGAAACAATTTTTCTACGATACAACGGTCATACAACCAGGGTCCAGGAGGACCATGAAAACTCAATAAGTAATGAAATTAAACCCAGGTCTCAAACTATGAACCTGTAAGTTATTCATTATTTTATTATCGATAATAAACGACTTGTCGTTAACAATTTATGATTAAAAGTCAATATGAAGTTATTTCTTGTGCATTTGAAACACATTTTTTCAAGTGCACAAAAAAATAACTGAATAAACATTCTTTTATTTCATTAACATTCTGAATAAACATTCATGTACATTCTTTCAAAGAATGTACATGTATATTCACTGCAGTAAACAATGTCTTCAGTGAAATACACATACTAATTATCTGATTTCTTATTTCGTTAATTGAAAAAAATCATCATTGAACTATTGCATTGGTTCTTTTGTTCATTGTCTCTGTTGAACTGTTCCGTCCATTTCCTCTGTAGGCGGAGGAAAAACACAATTTTCAAACCATAATGAGAGTTGGCAGCAATAAGCAAACTATGTAATTTTCGGTTATAATAACTTTGACATATTCTCGCGTACAGCGAGACCTACATTGGCTGAACTCTGGCAGATGCATTACGAATTGTACTTTGGCAGTTATTTGGCATCAATTGGTTGCCTTGAGTGATTTTTTTAAACCAATTAACGTGCTGAATTTTCACACGCGACTTCACAACTGCCAAAAGTGCTATTCGTAAATCTCAGATCTGAGTACCCCTATTATATACCGAGGATATTTGCACAGGATTGCGAATAAATCTCCCATCAACACAGAAAAGTCTTTTCCCCTGTAACTGCCTCTTCTTACTGCCTACTTAAGCCCTCACAGATAATAACGTGCCAAACTGCCAATTATCACTTGTGTTAATACTGCGCTCATAGCCAGATGGTTCAGAACATTCACAATGTGCACCAACAGTTTTCCAGCTATGAACCTTGAAATTATTAGGAATAAATATTTTCGGATGATAGAGTAGTACTGGACGATGTGACAACATTTAGATAACTTTATTTGCATTTAAAGGTAATACGGAAGGAAAAGATGTTGAAATAATTGCTAAAAATCTACCAATTCCTAATTTATTGTCACGAAAAATTTTAAAAATGTGCATGCAACAAAATTGTATTCTTCACAATATTATTCTGAATGAAATTTTGAAGTAATAGTTGTACAGGGTTCCCCCAGAAATTTCATATTCAACTTCCCTGACTTTTCCAAGTTTTTAAACAAATTTCCCTGATCTATGACAATGTCAAAATTGACGTGTGCCAATGTTATCCACGATTTGGTAAAATCGACACAGGAAAATATTCAATATTTTGCAAAATTTACTAACAGGAGATATTTGAGAAGTTTATAAAATTAGCAATGTGGAACATTTTAGAAAATTAGCATTAGAAAATGTAGAACATTTTAGAAAATTAGCATTAGAAAATGTGGAACATTTTACAAAATTAGCATTAGAAAATGTGGAACATTTTACAAAATTACCATTAGAAACTTTTACCATTAGAAAATGTTGAAAATTTTACAATTTGTCTTCGGAAAATGCTAAAAGTTTTCAATTAAAACAAAATAATTGAAAGTTATGCAAATCTGTTCTCGGAAATCTTTCAAAATTTTTATCACGAAAAAATTGAATATTTTGAAAATTCATACTCGGAAAACGTTGAAATTTTGAAAGTTTGTTATCGAAAACTGTTAAAAATTATACAAATCTGTACGAGAAAACAGTTGAAATTTTTTTAAAATTTATCCTCGGAATTGTTTAAAGTTTTGCAAAATGGTCCAGTGAAATTGTTAAAAAGTTTGCAAATGGGTCATGAGCTAAACATTTAATTTTGGATTGTGACAACATTAATTATCACGTTAAATTTCCCTGACTTTTCCGAAATAAATCATTCTACCCTGACTTTCCAGACATTTTCAATTCCCTGACTTTTCCAGGCTTTCCAGGTCTGGGGGAACCCTGTTGCCAAAGTAAATATGATTTTGCATACAAAATAGGACTAAGGAAGTAAAAAAATGATGCATGACAAATGGCAATGCACTATATGCATTAATTGCAGGGATTGTACCACAGAACACTTATTTTGTAACGTTTAAATTTATTAATAGATCATGCTATTTTAATACTTATTTAATTTCATCAAAAAGACAAACGTTAATCACTGTACGCCTATACGTCCAGTATGCTGTCAATAAAATTCTGAAAGAATTTAAAAATGTGAAGTTAGCTGAATTACCTGAATGACACTTCCATACTTTATGATAGTTCCGAGCATTTTCTTGTTATCTGTCGCATTTTGCTTCTTTTCCAAATCAGCAGCGTGCTGCAAAATAAACAAAATCATGTTTACATAACAGCAGCACGTACGTTTTCCAACAATGACATATGTAAGATTTCTCTAGTTCCAACATCGAATTATTTGTTTTACACCTACATTTTGCAACTGTTTCCTATCACCGGTGCATTTATTTGGACAAAGAAGAAATTTCCACCATATATTTGATAGACAACATTCTATGTTACGCACGACAAAACTATAAAACTATGTTCATACAATTCTTCCCTTGTATGATTGTCGCAGACGAAATATCATTCAAATGTTAACAAGACAGTAGCTGATCTGGCATTTGTATAACATCCATAAGTTTATCAATATCTTTTGGGATACATCTGGTGCTTGCATTTATTTGCAGGAGAAGCAGAAGCCCGACATCTTAGATAAGATTTATCGAAATATAGAAAATAATCTGAATTGATTGAGGAATAAATTATGAAATGCATTTTTTTACCTTTAATACAGAGCATAGAAATATGATGTTGAAAAACAAAAGTGCTATTTGGAAGGGGGGGGGGGGGTTGATGCTCATATTTACGACCTACTTTCCTAAGGTTTCTTTCAATAATAAACAGCATGCTTAAAGTCTCATATTTTCGTTGCTATACCAAGAATATCGGACAGGATCGAGATACACAAAGCAGAACACGACATCCTGTGCTAAATTTATTGTTCAGAAATGTACTTTCTATAAAGCCTTATATTCCGTGCAAAGGCTTGAATGAGTTTTTCTGTCTTTTCCCAACAAAAGCCGAGGAATTAAGCAAGTGCTTTTAAAATTCTGCTCTCGACACCATATATACAGTTTGCTTTTATCGATACTGGAACAAGAGGGAAAGGACGGATGTTGTGATGCATATTAATGTCTTCTGTATCGACGAGAAATAAAACAAATCCAATTGCAATTCTAGGAATATCATGAAATATTAAGGCATTTATGGGAAAATCGCAGCGTTCAGCCTGACATAATAACATACATGTATAATAAATAATACGAGTTTTTGGTAATTATGTGGCATGGTGGCAAGCAACATACTTTTGACGTACTAGTACATGTAGAACTACGTCTCATTCCCCGACTTAAGGAGAAAGTTTTGGAATTTCCGATGTACGGAAAAAAGCCCGATTAAAGGAAATGTTCGACATAAAAAAGCCCGATTAAATGTCGGAAAAATTGCTCGATTAAATAAATGTCCGCGACAAAAAAGCCCTATTAATAGAATTGTCCGACAAAAAAAGCCCGAATAAATGTCAGAAAAATTGCCCGATTAAATATTTAGTCCGAAAAATTTCCACGATGATGTCATTCCTTATAAATTCTGATGATGGCGTTATTCCTTAAATTCTGATGATGGCGTCATTCCTTAAATTCTGATGATGGCGTCATTCCATTAAATTCTGATGATCATGATGGCGTCATCCCTTAAATTCTGATGATCATGATGGCGTCATTCCTTAAATTCTGATGATCATGATGGCGCCATTTCTTAAATTCTGATGATCATAATGGCGTCATTCCTTAAATTCTGATGATGCAGCCCCAGATGTAGTTCTACATTTAAAAAAAAATTAGAATAGCACAGCTATACTCCGATGTCTTTTTCGATCTGAAGATTCCAACTTCTGTAGATGACTTGCACAGTGGAATGTTTGCAAGTATGACAAAGCAAACAACACAAAAAAAAAATGACTTGCACGGTTGACGCCATAAGCAGAGCCTTTTCAGCGAAAATCAAACGTTCTAACGATGATTATAATCCAATCAACGACGGCATTTCGTTTAATTTCAATCCTATATATATTATATACCCTTAGACTCGTAGTAACCAAGAGATTTACAGTGAACTTGTTATTGCTGCATGATGCGACTAAATACCGTATACAGGGTCCCCCAGAAATTTCATATTCAACTTCCCTGACTTTTAAAGGTTTTTAAACAAATTTCCAGATTTTGAAGAATATAGTTATCTACACACGACAATATTTAATATTTTACAAACTTAGCATGAAACATTTTTGAACATTTTACAAACTTAGCATGAAACATTTTTTAACATTTTACAAAATTAGCATGAAACATTTTTGAGCATTTTACAAAATTAGCATGAAACATTTTTGAGCATTTTACAAAATTAGCATGAAACATTTTTGAAAATTGTACAAAATTAGCATGAAACATTTTTGAAAAGTTTACAAAATTACCATAAAACATTTTTGAAAAATTTACAAAATTAGCATAAAACATTTTTGAAAATTTTACCAAAATTTTAGCATGAAACATTAAATTTTTTGAAAATTTTGAAGATTTGTATCCAGAAAATGTTGAAAGCTTGCAAATTTTTATTCGGAAAATGCTTCAAAATTTTACAATTTTTGAGGAGAACTTTTTAAACAGTTTAAAATTCAACAAATCTGTACTCGAAAACAGTTGACAATTTTGCAAATTAAGCTCGAAAAGGTTGAAAATCGTACAGTTTTCTGCTCGGAAAGCGTGGCAAATAGTGCGAGCTCAGAAATTGTTGACAATTTTGTCCTCGGAAACTGTCGAAAATTTTGCAAATTTGTCTTGGAAAAAATGAAAATTTTGCAAGTTTGTCTTGGAAAAAATGAAAATTTTGCAAGTTTGTCTTGGAAAAAAAGAAAATTTTGCAAGTTTGTCTTGGAAAAAATGAAAATTTTGCAAGTTTGTCTTCGAAATTGCAATATCAATACGTTGAATTTCCCTGACTGTTTTCAAGAGTCATTGTTCCCGGACTTTTCCAGACATTTTCCACTTCCCTGACTTTTCCATGTTTTTCAGGTCTGCATGGGGGGAAGCCCTGATATATAATGCAGTATATTCTTATAACATTAAGCCATTCTACTGATGATCTGTAGCATTAATTTCTGCTAACTGCTATAATCTCCATTTATTTAGTGGTGAATTTACTGACGCAAATAGCTCATTAACTTGATGTCAAAAGATAAACAATTTACAAAACGAAGCCATTCTTCATAAGAACAGAGGATCTCATAAAAGAAACGGTTATTAGGGCGAAAAATTGGAATCCTAATAATATATGCTTCCATGATGCGTTTTAATTAGATACGCTGAAAGGTCCCTTCATATAGCATCAAAAAATCGATTTCAGTGCAAGTGTTCTGCTTAAAACACCGTCAATTCATTAGAGCCAAGCACTTGAGATTCAAACGTGATACTGCCAACAAACAGAGTGAGCACTTTACAGCAATATCATTCTGGCAGTCTAGCGAGCTTACTATTAATCCATTATTCAGTTAAATTGTCTGTGGGAAAGTGAGCATATGGTGCACTTCAACACGTACGAAATCGTAGAGAGCACTAATTTCCTTGTGATGAACCTTATCAGACCCCACTGGAGATACGAACGAAGCATGCACTAACAACCTTTTCAGACTGGCGATAAAGAAACTCATTAATGTACATTTCCTAAGAAATGATGCCACAGCGGTAGAGGATAAGTTCAAATTACGAGGAATGATGACCATGGAGGGATTGGAGTCGAGCATGTCCATCATCTGTGTCAATCACCCTACAAATCATTGAGAAGTCATGCATTACCTCTTCATCAACCTTGCTGAAGTCACTTTTCCGAATGTGTGTGCATGCATACAACTTTTATGAAATGTTTATAAGCTACAAATTGTAAGTAAATTGCAAGAAAGCTGTTTTCGTCGTGTATATGTTCGCAGCAGTCACGTGTTCGATGTTACATAATGTATAACCCACATATCATCAACATCATCATGATCAGCCAGGGGCAGAGCGCCCGTTGGTGTCTTTATTTATGATATCGCCATTCATCTGCCCAATTCTCCCCATTTACCCGGGCTTGGGACCGGCAACAACAGCGTAATACTCACTGTACGTGGCTGGGGAACATACAAGGAGCATGAAGAACGACAGAATAGAAAAAGAAAACTCACAAATCCCCGCGTTTTCCTGGGGGGAGTTGGAGTAAACCATGAAAAACCACAATCAGGATAGCCGATCCGGGAATCGCACTCACGTCTAACGAAAAAAAGGTGAGAATATTCGGTGACCTTGCTCGATAACCACTATATACTGTAGCAACAATCTATAACACGGTTCCCCCAAAAATTTCACATTCAACTTGCCGGAATTTTCTAGGTTTCCCTGACCAATGACAATGTCAAAATTGACATATGCCGATGTTATCCACGATTTTTCAAAATTGACACATGGCAATATTATATATAGTTAAAAAAAATTAATTTTACAAATTTGTATTCGAAATAAGTCTATTGTTTTGAAAATTTGCACTCTGACAAGGTTGAGAATTGTGCTCTGCACTGCAAATTTGTCTTCGGTAAATTTAAAATTTTGCAAACTTGTCCACTCAAATTGTTGAAAATTTTACCAATTTGTACTGGACATTTTTTTAAGGTGATAATCACGTAAAAGCATTAATTTTGAATTGTGACGGCATTAATACGTTGAATTTCCCTGACTTTGACAAAATAAGCCATTCTTCCCAGTCTCCCAGATATTTCCAAGTTTTCCAGGTCTGTGGGAACCCTAAATTAGTGAAATCTACATTTACTTGACCAACACTAGTATGTGAAATGTATGAAAATTGCTCGACGATAGGTCGATACTTGTCCAAAATATATGGCGCGACATGAGCTTAAAATACTGTACATGGGAGCATCGTAGCTTCTTGATAAAGGGAAATCTTTGCATTAGCCAATTTGCATCACGTGGAATCCCGCTTGCTTCGGTTTGTAAATTAACCGGCAGGTGGAGGATCGATCGGTGGCGCTGGAGAATATATACGAAGTTAATAACGCGACAGACTCGTACGTTTACGATTTTTTTAAGTATTAAGGGTTGATGGCATCCGTTGAAAGAAATGAAAATCTAATTATTATTAAAGTGGGAAAAAGGATGTTCAAAATTTGGCGAAATCTGTTGACGTTTTGCTCGGATGACGTTCTCTAATTATAAATAAACTATATGAACTGAAATAATGAACTGCCTTGCAAGTATAGTGGATGAAACTCATTGATGCATGGACCGTGCGCAAAGTAACTTGAAAACAGAATGCTTCACGGCATTGGTAGCAAGATATTTATTGAAATGACACCAATGAGACCTCAGCGCAGACGCAGTAATGAGTCATAAACTCCGAGCCACCAAATCCAATTTGAAACTGCGCCAAATCACCGAGCAATCACTTCTGCAGAATGAACTCACCAACAGTAATGCACTTATTGTTAGCGGTCACGTTCTTCACACCATTAACCATGTACATTGCAAGACAAATTGGTTTTATAACTTTTCATCATTGATCATGATGGTAATTGCTTCAATTGTTTACAATTTGGCTAAGTAAATATTCAATCGACTAATGACTAATTGCATCAACCAGCTTAAAAGCTCATTAACATTAATGGAAATTAACTAAATATAAGACAATTCAATTAGCATGTGGCTAAAAGGGGTTAATAATGTTACTAATGGGTTGGAGCAAAATTTCAATTTCATTTTATACATACTGTAAATTCAATGAAGAAAATGTAAACAATTTTTAATCGCAATGTTTTCTGAGGTTTTATCTTAATTGCATAAAATGTTGCTTAATTGCATTCATGCACCTGACACTAGGCCTACCCATCGAAAGTTTATGTGTACATGTAGTATTTTCATTAGCTACTCAGGCAGAGGCTTTGCGAATCGCACTTCGGCAGTTAATTGTTAATTTACCTGTGCAAATACGACACGTTCAATGGTTTAAAATAAATAAATCAAGGTTATCGACGTTTTTAAACCTAATAATGCATTCCTTTGTTAACTTCACGAATGCCAAAGTGTTCGAAAAAGTTGTGCATGAACTTTCTGTTCTTCCGTTTAAGAAATAATAATGCATGGATTTTCAAAATGTACATGCATCATTCGCAAAGCTTCTGTCAGAGTAAATAATCTTTAAGGATATACATGTACATGCAATAATCAGTCATAATTTCTAATTCACACTACGAAGAATAATATGGAACCTGAACTTGGGGAGATCTCAGAAAAGTAATGGAAGCATGATATGGATAACCTTTAGAAAAACCTTCATTATACATTGTAGATAATTTGACAGATTTAATTAATTTTTAAGCTAATTAACTTCACATGTTGTTGAAGTTTTTTTTTTTTTTTTTTTTTTTTTTTCAAATGAGCTAGATAATTGAAATGTCTACCAACAACATAAATGGCAAAGGCGACGAAGAATTAATGAAGATAAGGGGAGAACGAAAAGTTCATGAAGAACAGTATCATACATTCACAATTTTATAAATTGCATTGCTTGAAACCTAAGAGGGGCTTTCTCAAAATCAGAAATTCAAGCTCGAGTACCCTTTTAATACAGAACACTGTACTCGGATATAATAGAGATGTAATAGTAGTGGGTTGCATTTATACAGTTGACTGAACAGGGGTACTCAGACAGAAGCTTTACGAATTGCACTTTTGGCAATCGTAAAGTCACGTGTTATAAAAAAGGAGTGCATTAATTGGTTTAAAAAACGCGATAACTAGGAGTGAATTTTTTAAATCAATTGACGTGTCTATATTTTGACACGTGACTTCACGACTAGCTGCTAAAAGTGCCATTCGTAAAGATCTGTCTGAGTATCCCTAACATTTGAATGCGATTTCCTTTGAAAAATTTGTGAATCGATTAAAATATTCTTGGCAAATATGCAGTAACATTCTCGTAGGTCATTCTTGACAGCAAATCAGAGCAATGGTCTGAGAACCGATTTTATTCTTCAACACATGACAAAGTTATTTCAAATGTGGATATTTTGGAGCATCACGTGCCAAGAAAGGCGTCATTGAAAACTGGCGTCCTATATACACAGCTCATTTGCTCGAATTTTGAGCATTGGCCTTACCTGAATTCCAAGTGATTGCCAATTTGCATTTCGTAGCACCTTACTAGCACTTTTGGCAAATAATCAAAAGGTGTCCTTAGAACATGTAGGCATCGACCTAGCTGATCAATGAATTTTAAATTACTATATAAAATAATCATAAATTTATAGCGAATTCCAATCGTCCACACTAGTGCAGTGCAGTGTCTTGCCAGTGCAACTTGATCACGTGTTTTTTATCAGTGCAACCTCATGACGTCATTGGTCGCCATGTTGGATGCACTGACTACACTGGCTCTTTCGACGATGTAGTCAGTGTACACTCAGTGCACATTTTTTGGACCAATGGAATAGTCCAGTAAGGTGCACCGACTTCAATGACGTATGCACCATGGACCAATGGAATGGAACGAGTGCCGAAGCGTACACTTTTTGGACGATTGGAATCAGCTATAACACTGTGCTACGTTGTTTGTCTGCATCTTGAACCGGAGTTCCTCCCCCCCTCTATTTTTCTTAGTAGTTGCCCACAGGAAAAAATGTGAATCCTCCCAAATCACTTTTGGTCGGGTTTTGGCTAAGCGGCAACACAAAGAATTTTATAAGCCTGGCTGGCTTGTTTTGAACAAGATAATTAAAAACGATGATAACACCAAATTTTGCAACATAATCGACGCGGAACCTTTCCAGCAGTCTGCAGAATATGAAGCAGCTGATGATAGGCAGAAAGGATTAGGCATGACTGTCATGTTACCATAATGGCAGCATTTACAGCTGAAGAAAGTTTCCTCATGTATAACAAACTTGTTTGATACCATGCAAAGTTTCATCGATACGAGTGCAATTTAAAAATTATGCAAACTTTCCCAAATTTTGTAAAACCAGGCTGGAAAAAATCAGTTTTTAATCAGTAAAACAAGAAATTCATTGTTAGACTACCTCAACCCTGTATTTAATTAGGAATTAAATGTAGACATTTTCTGTGTTTAATGTACATGTAGACATTTTCTGAGTTTAATGTATAGAACTTTTCTGAGTATAATGTACATGTAGAACTTTTCTTGAGTTTAATGCAGAACTTTAAAGAGTTTAACGTAGAAGTTTTCTTGAGTTTAACGTAGAAGTTCTTGAGTTTAACGTAGACGTTTTCTTGAGTTTAACGTAGACGTTTTCTTGAGTTTAACGTAGACGTTTTCTTGAGTTTAACGTAGAAGTTTTCTTGAGTTTAACGTAGAAGTTTTCTTGAGTATAACGAAGAACTTTTTTGAGTTTAACGCAGAACTTTGAGTTTAATGCAGAACTTTTTTGAGTTTAATGCAGAACTTTTTTGAGTTTAACGCAGAACTTTTTTGAGTTTAATGCAGAACTTTTTTGAGTTTAATGCAGAACTTTACAGAGTTTAACGTAGAACTTTTTTGAGTTTAATGCAGAACTTTTTTGAGTTTAACGCAGAACTTTTCTGAGTTTAATGCAGAACTTTTCTGAGTTCAATGTAAAACTCTTCCCAAATCGCCAAAAGAATTTGCTCCCGAGACGGTAGTTTCCTGCAGCTACTCCAATGACCACAATTGGGTGTGTGCATTCAATTTCATTCTTCCCCGATGGTTTTAAACGGTCGTATTTCAGAGTCTATGGGGATGATTAAATGTTTATGGCAAAATCTGTTGCTGTTCATACGTTTATTGCTGTCTACGCTGTGTCTACAGTGTACCTGCAAAACTGCTACATTTGGCAAACGTACAAGAACTGGTTTGTTTTGAAAATTTTGGCTACATTTCTCCCATCAAAAATCAAGAGAAGCACGTGGATCATAAAATTCGAATAACCATTGCACTGCAATATTTCATCGATGCTACGAGGCACGTTCCTAAATGACGCATCAGAAATGTTGAACATCAACATGACTTATGGGCACATTTGCGCGTGGAGGTGCTTTTTATTGACGCATAAACCTCAACTTGAACATGTACTGTACCATCGAAGTGTAGAAAATTCGATTTCAGTGACGCAGAAGCAGATTCAATCATTCTAACGACATCGTACGTCTTCGCAGATTCGCAGATAAAATGCACTTGAAATTTGCCAGCATTTTATAGTACTTTCTATTGACTTTTACAGGGTTCCCCCAGAAATTTCATGTTCAAGTTCCCTGACTTTTCCAGATTTTTTTTAAAAAAATTCCCTGAACAATGACAATGTGAAAATTGGAATATGCCAACGTTATCCACGATTTTGCAAAATCACCACAGGATAATAACCACAAAATTTCAAAATTAACAAAGGAAAATTTTACAAATTCATAATTGGGATTTTGAAAATTATGCAAATTAAATTTGTACTCGGAAAAGGTTAAGAATATTGCAAATTTCTCCTTGGAAAATGTTGACAATTTTACAAATTTGTGATAGAAATCATTGGAAATTTGTAAATTCGGAAGATTTCGACTCTCTTTATCTAAATTAGCTGTTAACTTAGTTGCTTGAATTACCCTCACTTCAATAGCATTATAATATTATTTTTAACTGTTTATTCCTAAATAAAAGGTTGCCTTACATACTGTATCATCTTTTTTTCATTTATTAAATTGTAATTTCTCGTATAGCTAGATGACCAAGAAGGGACAGCAGAAAATGATGCCAGACAGTAGATAGTTATCACCAAAATAACTACACCATTTATTGATTTGCGAAATATAATTTTCCAGTTAAAGAAGTCGCCATTTTCTGGTTATAAGATGTCATTGTTTGGTAAGAAAACCCTCATTTATTGATAAAAAAAAAAATTTACAAGATTTTGAAACTGTTAAATATGTTACAAATCTGTACTCGAAAATCGTTGAAAACAATGCTAATTTGTGCTACGAAAACGTGGGAAATTTTGGAAATTTTTCCTTAGAAACTGTTGTAAATTTGTACCGGGAAAAATTTAAAAAGTGTGCAAATAGGCCCTGAGTTAACCACGTAGAAGCATTCATTTTGGGATGGGACAACATAAATACGTTGAATTTCCCTGACTTTTTCAAATAAGTCATTCTTTCCTGACTTTTTCAGGTCTGGGATACCCTGTTTTTAAAAGCTTGAATAATTTTATCAAAGATTAAAAGAGTCATAGGCTTCCTCAGCGAATAAAAACAGAATGGTTGTTGATGGATTCTAAATAAAAATGCGTGTTATGAAAGTAATTTCCTGTTTGAAATTTAATTCCATGAATTTTCTTGCCATAGGCTGGCAAGTTTTCCTCCTTCTAGTTTTCTCGTTCTACTTCTATTTCCTGAATATAAAAGGTTGTAATATCGACTCGTGTTTTCAAACAAAAAAACTGAGTTCCCACATGTGTCCAAAACATTGATTCTTAAAATGAAAACCTCTTTTTTTCAGAATAGGAACCACAGTAGTACATACCCCCCGTTCAGAAGGAGTGGGTGGTGACTTCCGGTGGGAGGAAACCACCCACCCACCCCCTGACCTAGAAAACCCCCCTTGCACCTGACACCTGCCGGAAGTGACGTCATCACCTCCGTGCAGCTGTTT
>JAQGAO010005497.1:0-13522 GCA_034697705.1 Ommatoiulus sabulosus
GTGCTATATCAACTCGTGGAAACTTGGCAATTTTAGGCGTGTCCGAAAAGTCAAGCGCATATTTTTGAGCATTTTACTAACCATGCATGCATGCATGGCTTTTAAAAAGGAAAATTTCAACTGTGAAAGTAGTTACTTTATTTATGTTTTTATAATTGATAAATTAAAACGTTTCATTTCTCGAAATTCACATTCTAAAAAAAAACAGAACTTTTTGAACATGCCGCATTTCTAGATATAACTTTCCTCGTGTATATGGCCGGCTTAATAATCGTCCAAAATTTATTTCCCCAAACTTTGTTAACGATTCATGAACTCTCGAGTCCCAAGTTTTTTTATTTTCCAAATTTGGTGAATAACTCGACGACGATTTGTTTACCAATTTTTTTTTTAAAAGAACTCTAGACAACTTGTTTCCCCACTTTTTTATATTTTAAGAATTCGAGACAATTTGTTTCCCAAAATTTGTTAACAACTCAACGATTTGTTTCCAAACATTTTTTAACAACTCAACGATTTGTTTACTAAAATGTGTTAACAATTCAATGATTTGTTTCCCAAAATTTGTTAACAACTCAACGATTTGTTTCCAAAAATTTTTTAACAACTCAAACGATTTGTTTCCCAAAATTTGTTAGCAACTCAACGATTTGTTTCCCATAATTTGTTAACAACTCAACCATTTGTTTCCCATAATTTGTTAACAACTCAACCATTTGTTTCCCATAATTTGTTAACAACTCAACGATTTGTTTCACAAAATTTGTTAGCAACTCAAAAATTTGTTTCCCATAAATTGTTAACAACTCAACAATTTGTTTCCCAAAATGTGTCAACAACTCAACAATTTGTTTCCCAAAATGTGTTAACAACTTGTGAAGTTTCTAAAAATCTTCGGAGTTCTCTAAAAATTTTCAGAATTCGCTTCTCAAAAATTGCTAACAACTCTCCAAAGTTCGTTTCTTGTAAGTTTACCTACAACTCCGCAGAAATGTGAGGAAAACAACCGTGAGAAACATTGAAAATTAACGCTATACCTCAAGCTTCAGAGAAACGATTCAAAAACTTGTGAAAACAGTAAAAATACGGCAATTAGCGGCAACTCAAAAATAAAACAATGACTCAACGCTAGTCCAAACAACAACAATAAGAAAGCCAATTAAAACAGTAATTAAACGGGTAATTTGACGGTGGTGAACACTTCCCCCCCTCTCCTCCCTTAACGAGGCGCTCTTGAGGTGTCCAATTAAGCTTAAGGTCCCTTCCGCCTCCCAACGAGCAACCTTGACCCGACCAGGAACTTCCACGTGTGCAATTAAGCTAGCGAGGGAATGTCCGAAAAGTCCTTGAATCGTTAATGTCCGGCCGCTCGTGAAACGGGCATCTCATAAAATAACAAAAACGTAATAAAACTCGAGTTTTAAATTCAAATCGGCTTTATTTCCTGGGATGAGGGGCCCAGGCGAGTGCCTTAATTGCCAAAATATTATAAACTCTTAATGTTCCTATATATGCGTTTGAATATGGTTTCATTCCATGTAGATTGTGACACCACGTTAAATTTACCTGACTTTTTTCAAAATAAGTCATTTTTCCCTGACTTTTCTACACATTAAGTTCCCCGGTAAAATCTGAAGAGAAATTTTCAACACGTTGTTAATCTCAAACCAAATTTTCAACATTTTCTCATGGTATAATTTTTTAAGATCGTAGTAATACATTAAATTTACCTGACATGTTCAAAATAAGTCATTTTCCTGCATTTTCCCTTGACTTTTCTACACATTTTCAGTTCCCCGGTAAATTAGGGTAATAATAATAATAATACCCTAATGTGTAGAAAACTCAGGGAAAAATGACTTATTTTGAAAGATTCACAACTTGTTGAAAATTTTTCTTCAGAAAGTATTGCAAATTGATCTTAGTCCAAACAAAAAAAAAATTACCATAATTTACCGGGGAACTTGAAAACATTTGTAGAAAAGTCAGGGAAAAATGACTTATTTTGAAAAAGTTAGGTGAATTCAACGTATTCATGTTGTCACAATCTAAAATTAATACCAAATTTGCAAAATATTAACAAATTTCTCAGTACAAATTTGCAAATGATAAATAATTCTCCCAGTCCAAATTTTCAAATTGGAATTCAACCCTTTCCGAGGACAAATTTTTAAACTTTTTAACATTTTCCACGCTGAAATTTCCAGGTAAAATGTAAAAAATTTAAGCACATTTATTTCGTGCACAATTTTGCAACATTTTCAACTGTTTACGACGACAGTTTTGCGTAACTTTTAATCTTTTTCCAAAGACAAATTTTATAAACTTTCCACATTTTCTGAAGATCAATTTTCCACATTTTCTGAAGACATTTTCATCATTTTCTGACTGTCAAAACAATTAATTTTCAACATTTTCTGAAGACAACTTTTCAACACGTTGCTAATCTCAAACCAAATTTTCACCATTTTCTCATGCTATAATTTTGTAAGATTTTCATAATTTTCCTATATGTTAATGTGGCACAGTTTTAAACTTAACGGGAAATTCGTTTAAAAACCTGGAAAAGTCAGGGAATTTGAATATGACATTTGGCCGCTAGCTGCATGTCTTCGCGGAGTCACGTGTTGTCGTCTTCACCCGCAGGTTGGACTGCAGTATTCAAATGCATTTCTTTTTCAATGTTGGGAAAGGTCAAGAAAAGTCCTTGAAAAGGCGAAATATGCTAATTCGGCTACTTTTAGACGCTATAGCTCCACCTTCTAGCTCTTTTATTTATCTCTATCTTTTGTGGCGTAAAAACGAGACAAATAACTCGTTGAAGTTTTCGTGTCAAGGTTCCTGAACCCTTTCATTAGGCTGCTATTCACAACGCCCTTTTTTAACGAATCATGAGCGGGGTGTACTCAGACGCAAGTTTTACGACGAATTCACTCGAGGCTATAGCGCTGTTTTTAAACCAGGCTTTCCTGGAAAAGTAAGGGAAGAATGACATATTTGAGGAAAAAAAAGTCAGGGAAATTCAGCGTATTACAGGGTTCCCCCAGACCTGGAAAACTTGGAAAAGTCAGGGAACTTGAAAATGACTGGAAAAGTCAGGGAAGAATGGCTTATTTTGAAAAAGTCAGGGAAATTTAACGCAGTCATGGTGAATCCAAAATCAATACTTCTACGAGGTTATCTCAGGGCCCATTTTCCGAGTACAAATTTGCAAAATTATCCTCGTTTTCTGAGTACAAATTTGCAAAATTATCCTCGTTTTCTGAGTACAAATTTGTAAAATTTTCCTCATTTAACGAGTACAAATTTGCCACATTTTCCACGTCTTCCAAGTACAAATTTGCAACATTTTTCAAGTCTTCCAAGTACAAATTTGCAACATTTTCCACGTCTTCCAAGTACAAATGTGCAACATTTTCCACGTTTTCCGTGTTCAAATTTTCAAAATTCTTTAGGTTTTCCGATGACAAAATTTCAAAATTTCCCACATTTTACGTGCACAAATTTTCAACATATTCAAACATTTTCCGAATGCAAAATTGTCACATTTTAAAGAAATTTTATGCAAACTTTTTTACATTTGTAAAAAAACGTTCTGTGTTAGTTTTAAAAATTGTCGTTAGTAAGTTTAAAAAAAATTTCCAAATGTCAATTTTGGAAAATATGTCAATTTTTCACGTTGTCATTGGTCAGCGAAATGTTTTCAAAACCTGGAAAAGTCAGGGAAGTTGAAGATGAAATCTCTCTGGGGAAACCCTGTTAAACCAATGAATGCTTATACTCAAACTACGATTCGTAAGGATTCTATCCGAGTACCGGCTTATTATATTTTTCGTCATTGATTTTCCAAAAAAAATTAAATGCAAATTTTGGCATTTTGGCATCGTCGTTTTGCACAAGCGTTTCATTGTTTGGCATCCTGCGAAAAAAAATCAGATAATAATCAATGAAAGAAATTGAGTATAATGTATATAATGATGATTAATGAATGCTTTATAAGAGCTCGTTAACTGACCTTTTCTTCCTATAATTTATGCAGGTTGCGATATAAAAGGCGCTCTAGCTGGCTTTTTAATTCAGGGTCGCCCTCGCGTTGATTTTAGGGTTTTGGCGTAGGGGAAAACCCCTGGAATTCACGAATAATTACCTCAATAAATATAGAAGTTGAATCGAATCAACAATCCGCATTCCAACCGCTGTTTTTTAATGGCGCTGCTTTTTGAAAAAGAAATGCATTTCAACGATGAGTTTGAAAAAAAAAATACGGTTTTTTCAGGATAATTTCGAGTAATCACTGTATACGGCATTTCAAGCTGTATATCTCGCGATTCTTAAGATAACTGTATTTTGGAAATAAATTACAGTAAAACCTGTTAAGAGTGACCACCAAAAAAAATGCTATGTTGGTCACTGTACACAAGCGGTCACTATACAAAGAATGCGTGAATTACATTAAAATATTTCCACATGTATACACTGTACTTATACATGTAGACTGTAATAAATGTACATGTAGTAAAAAAACACAAAACCAAAAAAGTACAGAATTATCATGACCATGGATTAAAGAAAGATGTAATGTGACTCATACGTTATCTGGTCACTTTATAAGGTACATTGACAATGTATAAATGGCAAAAAAGACAACACACGCTGGTCACTGTACACCATAGACAGGTGGTCACTATACAAAGAATTTTTATGCAGAAAATGTACACTAGAAAAAAAATTCACTAAAAAGTGGTCACCATTCAAAGGTGGTCACTTTTGCAGGTATTACTGTACATTTAATGCCTTTTTCAAATAAAATATGAAATATATTTTGTTTCAACGCGGGCATTAATCACAGTTTAGAAATTGTTTATTAATGGCCTATTCACAATGCAAGGACCTAGGACTAAGACAGACGTGGTGACCACCTGTTTACATTGACCATTTTTTAGTGTTTTTTTTTTTAGTGTACATTTGCTTTTTAAAAATTATCTGGTATAGTGACCACCTGCCTATTGCGTACAGTGACCAGTGTGTGTTGTCTTTTTTTGCAATTTTTACATTGTCAATGTACCTTATAAAGTGACCAGATAACGGATGAGTCACCTTAGATCTTTCTTTAACCCATGGACATGATGATTCTGTACTTTTTTACTACATTTATTACAGTCTACATGTATATGCTCGCCTGATATTCGAAAAACGCAATATGCAAATTTGTTCGCTATTATTGAACGCATAAGCATAGCCATAAGCATTATTTTAATGCAATTCATGCATTCTTTGTATAGTGACCACCTGTGTACAGTAACCAACATTGCATTTTTTTTTGGTGGTCACTCTTAACAGGTTTCACTGTAAAAATATAATGAACTTCTTGCATTTCCTTTCATTTATTTAAAAAAAATGACAAATTAATGATCGCTGCATCTTAGCACGATTATCATAGTTGTATGTATTCTACGATGGTCTTTTCTGACATTAAAACACTCGAATTAATTAGGGCGTCACATTTGCGACTTTCGCGCCAACGGTATCTACCCGGAGTCGTTTTGATCGCAGATTACGATTTTCTTCTGACGTGGTCATCAATTTACCTTTGTTTTTAACAAACCCATTCGCACCTCCAATTGATAATCCAAATTTTGCTGCTAATTTTCGTTGAGAAGGTTTTGGAACCATTACCAACTACATGTACTTTAAATTCTGATATATACGTTTGTAAAATAAAACAAACTTTAACTTTACTTAAACTTATCAATGAACATGAAATATATTTACCGAATGTTGTTATGCCACGAAGCACTGGGGTTTACTTTTCATCCATTTTATTAATATGAACCCTTGTTTCTATAGAGCCGGCTTTAAACGCAACGTAGCCTACACACGCATGCTATATAGAATCGGCCATAACGATTCAATGAGATGCTAAAATGCAAATTAGCACGGAGCATATTCGAGCGCTCTCGCGTTAAAAAGCAGATCGACGGATAATTGGGAAGCTCGTCTCTAAATTTGCGTGATTTTCGCGCGTCTCTATTTCTATAACGATCGTCATTAGAGCAAGGCCGAGATAACCCAACAGCGAATCTCATTCGCACGACCAACAATCCGTGATAAAATGGCGTCTCTCACATATATATATATATTTAATAGATGAGAAAGCGCGACGATTACGGCCTTACGAGTCATTGCTTCGATTCATTTAGATTAAACTCGCGTTTAAACCATTTCAAACTGCATTTGGAAAACAAAAAGGTATTTAGCCTTAAAATATTCAACCGGAGTATATTTGAATATATAAATATAAAAGCAAAATCGAAATGATTTCCAAAACAATGAACGCATTCGCAGTGCGGCGCCTTTCAATAATAGCGAACAAATTTGCATATTGCGTTTTTCGAATATCAGGCGAGCATATATTAAACGGCATTAAATATAATCCTCGCCAAAGCATTATACCGTGATGCGCGCTTATACTTAGCCTTCCTAACGGGTTACCGTGGAAACGCAGCATCCTAATGGGCTTGTTTATCAATTTAGAAATGAAAGAGCCAAAATGTTGCACGCGAGAGACCATCATCATCATCATCATCATCATGATGCTTGTCAATACTCATATATCCAGTATATTCCGGCGTAATCGTATACGAAACTTGAATGAGGCCCAATTATTACGAATAGCCATATATATATAAACGTAATAGAATATCTAGATACATCTGACAATAAAGATATTTCGCTATAAATAAGACCGATATTCAAATGCGAGAGAAATTGCGCACATTTTAAACAACTCCGGCACGGTGCATCATCATCATCATCATCATTATCGTATAAAAATATGCGCATTCCTTAATAATAATCCGACACAAATAAGCAATAATACACGTTTCGTATACATCGGAATACAGGTATACTGAAGAATTGGAGCTAATGATATTCACGAAAGTGCACTTCGCAGTCTTCGCGCATTGAGTACATGCGCATATGAGATACACTGCTTAAGGGATATATAAAATAAATAAGCCATACACGCACTATATATTCTATCATAATCTGCATTCAAAAGATGCATCGATATATTATATACATAGACGTAAATCAATGACAGAATTGGGCCAAAATTAGTCGAAACTAATAATGCAAACTATATAGTAGCCTACTAATATTATTTGAAGAACAAAAACTATATTTAGTTGAGAAACAAAATAGTTGTGAGGACAATTAATAATAACTATTTGTATATTCGTTGTAAAAATAACATTGAACAACTAATAACTATAACATTTCTGGTTACTTGAAGCCTGTAACGAATGTATTTCGAGTATTCCGAAGGTCGACAAAATGTTCTGAGTCTAATGGCGAATTCGGTTGGGCCCACTAGGGTAGAGTAACGAACATGCCATTGCAACCTTATCACGTGACTTTTTTTGCGAGGTGCAAGCTTATGAGTCACCGGTTACAATACGTTTTGCCATTCGAACACGCGAGTGCAAAGCGCCAATTTCAAAGATCATTATCCAGCACAAAGTGGTAAGTTTGTAATATGTGCATGTCGTTACTGAAATTAATACTTTAAATAGAAGCTAAACATTTATAACTTCAATTTCTGATCGTACCGTTAAATTTCGGACCGTACGATCGTGCCGAGTCTCCTTTCGTTAAAGAACAGCGGACGAATTTGAAGAAAAGCAGACGCAATATAGTCCGCCATATTGGATGCTCTAGCCTACTCCGCCTCTCTCGACCGAGTAAGCAGCGTACTCTCAGTGCATGTGGAGTTACCAATCGAATACGGAAAGTAGGCTGCACTACCTACTCTGAAGTACGCATGTTGCCCATCCGAATGAAACGAGTGTAGAAACGTACTCCGAGAGTACTCTATAGTGCAGATTTTTTGGCCCAATCGAATTCGCCATAAAATGGAAATTTTACACCAAAACGAGTTTGTCTGTTCGTACTTCATGATGTTGTTGACAATTTATACAATATATCAATATAACAATACATCGTCTCCTTCTCTTAGAATGATATTTCTTCGCAGATTATCTTTCTTTATGACAAATGGGTAAACTTCGTCACGCAAACAAATATTAAGATTGTTTTTAATATTCTGCTTTAAATAAAAACGTAATTGCGATGAATTACCTACGAAGTTTACCTTCTATGAAAACATTGCAAATACGTTTTTATTCGAAGCATTAATTCGAAAGCTTTCATAAAACAATCTTAATAGTAAGTACTGGTCTTGTTTATGTGACGAAATTTTCCCATTTGTGATCTATAAAGAAAGATAATCTACAAACGCATATCATTTTAAAATTAAGAAGGAACAGGGACTGGATATTGAATATTTAGTATTCATAAAATTTATAACAGTGTCAGTATTTTAGACTCAATATTTTGTCGACCTTCAGAATACTGTACTCTAAATACTTCCATTATAGACTTTTGGTAACCATGCAGAAAAGCAATTTTTTTTAAATGACATTGAAAAAATGTTAGTTATTAGTTGCTCAATATTTATTTAACTACGAATAAACTAACAGAATTGTCCTCACAACTATTTTTTTCTCAACTAAATAGTTTTAGTTGTTATTTTACCCGCAACTATATACTGACTAGTTATTTAGTTGTATGTGCATGTATAGTTAATTACATTTGTCCGGCGTGAGAAACCCATTACATGTATATACTGTATACACAACTACGAAACATTATAACAAACATTTCGATTGAAAACGGGCCAAAAATGCGCATTATCGAACTTATACCATGTGCATGTGTAACCGCTTTAACGAGGGTCTTTATATATACGAACTTCTATTCGGAATGAGCATGCAGCGATATGCGCAATATATACTGTATAGTATATACGGAATAATGATATGACAGAGACTCGCATCACGCACGCGTGATACAGAGGTGCTATATTCCGAGTTTACGAATGGCGAAACAAAATCATTATAGACAAATTATGCATTCTCCATTCCACAATAAAGCAATAAAATAGCCCGCGAGAAAACTAATAAAGCTTTTATTAAACGACACGGCGCGCTTTTCAATATATTAAAACGCTAGCCGCAGAGGGAGACATTTCATATATTGCGTTTTATATACCTCTTATCATATTCAAATTGCAGGCCCGAGTTATACGGCGTCACGCCTATTTCAATAGGTAAATTTCAATTACTTTCGTACGTAGGAAAACCAAAAATGCATCTTCAGGATATTAAAGATAGGGAGGAAAAATGACTGTTATGTCAGCGACTATAAGCCAAATAAGGCCTCGGAGATGCGTGTTACGACCGAAGTGAATCGGAAGAAAAATTGACAGGGATGAGGGGATATTTCATAATTTTTCATTTTCACCAATATAGCCGACATTTCCCGCTGAGGAATATATATAAAAAAATGGAGCTAGCGAGGGAAATCCCCAGCCACGCATTATATACACCGAAATAGAGCTCGTATATCGTTTAGGCCGCGCTTTCTTTTGGAAAATGTGGCCATTTTCCTAACTTATTATTTGTCGAGTGCGTTTCATCGTCGTCCATGTTCTTATATAGAAATATACGACCTGCCAAAAGCGGAGTAATTTTCGTGATTGATCTCGCGGCCGTAAAAACCAACGACTGACGCTATATACTATAAGAAGATATGAAAAATGCCGAGTCAAATATTAACATATTTATTGAAAATTATATATCGCGCGCCGTATCAACGTCAGAATATCAAATATAGTTAAATTATATAATCGGAACTTTTTGACAACGAAGAAAATTCACGACTATAGAAAATATAGACGTGATATAGGAACTTGAAAGAAAAAAATTTAAATATAAAATGAAAACCGCTATAATCGCTTATTTATTGATATACTGCGTGCGTACGTACGTGTTTGTGGCAATCTTTTATATATACTGTATACCTCAACGAGCGACGAAGAAAGCATACGCAATTTGAAATAGGTTCCATCAACCTATATCACGCCAAAAATGCGGCGGAATAACATTTATAGGAAGATATCCAATTCTCCGTATATACTATAGTACTTACCCAAAAATTCCCGGAAATGAAACGAATCTCGCGCGCCACTTTTAGTAAGGTGAATCGCCGTTAGGTTCTGCAAAATCCAACGCAATATGGAAATTTTTGCGTTAAATAATGCTTCAAATTAATCAAAACGGCGAAAGAAGCGCAACCTGGTTGCGGAAACATTCGCGAAAACTTTACCCAAAATATTCAAATTGGAAGGCCACACGGCATAACACCTATGTTTATAGTGATTGCCGTCTTTTAAAAAGCATTTAGGGGGTTTGGTAATGTACATCCATGACAGGAAATGTTTCACTCATCGTATTATCCTATTTTCAAACAACAACAAAAAAAACATATATATATATTATAGAAAAATGTTCGAATCGAATTAAGCATATAGCGTTTGAGTCGTCTCAGATATCTTGTGAAGTTTTCGCGCATACTCTGATTACGCATTATTTTAGATCTAATTCAGCGCAGGTTTTTGTTAGGGAAAAAAAGTGTGTCTATTATTACCGGTATTCACTCGAATTATAATACATTAAATCGCCCGATTGTAGGTATATAAGACGCAGCGCGTTCAAACCCGGCGCCGCTTATAATTGAAGATTTAAGAATCGAAATTGTTGCTCGGCTATAAAATATATCCCAAGTGGGTGGGGAACGAACAGGTTTTCTTAAAAAGACATCCTAGTAATTGATCCGAATGAATGTGGGAAGAAAGATTGTTGCTATAATTATAAATTTGATACGCTAGTTATCATCCGTGCCACTTTTGAGTAATTTCCTCGCATTAAAATATATATACGCGTAACGCTATATATATATACACGCGTCTTTCCGAACCACACCCTCCTCAATACGCCGTAAGAAATAATAATAAGCTAGATTATTATATATACTTAACAATAATAATATGGTGAAAAAGATATCGTATAAAATTCGTTTGAAATAAATACTCATAATACGATTCAACCTTAAAAAATAAATAAATTATACCATCGAATACAAATTATATACCATTTCTTAAATGTTCGAATTAGAATATTCCTTTCTGGGTATATAATTATATATACGCATCAACGAGGTAAAATATACTAACGATTTAGGAAATAAAATAATATATGGTATAAAGTGATCAATTATATATACGGTACAACACGATAGTGGATATCAGTATGGTTCGTACGTGATATCCCAATATTATACATAAATTTACATGTGACCTTAAAAGTATAACCCCTATATTTAAATTGCGCGCGAATGAACAACTCCAAAGGTTTTAAACTTTTACTGCGTTTCAACAGTAAAGGGCTATTCAAAAAGGACGTCCTCATGTAGGGGGTAGGATATAGGTTGTGCCACGGACACAATGTGGACAAGGGGAGGGAGGGGGTACGACCAAATCGGATGTCCACTCGATAAATAAATGCCAAATAAAATCAGTTCCCGAAGTAAAATGGAAATTGAGCGCAATCGCGTTGGTGGGTCAGTATAAACAAAGTACCTCCAGTCCTATAGAAATCCTGGAAAAGTCAGAGAACTTAAAAGTTCAGGGTCCATTCGCAAACTTTCAAATTTTCCCAGCACAAATTTTCAAAATTTTCATTTTTCTCGAGCATAAACTCGTAAAATTGTCAACCTTTTCCGAGTTCATCTTTACGAATTTTTCCACGTTTTCCCGAGGACAAATTTGTAAAAATTTCCACGTTTTCCCGAGGAGAAATTTGCAAAAATTTCCACGTTTTCCCGAGGAGAAATTTGCAAAAATTTCCACGTTTTCCCGAGGGCTTGGGTAAAGCACAAATCTTCAACATTTTCAACAGTTTTCGGGTACATATTCGTAAGAATTTCAACAGTTTCCGAGCAGAAATTTACAAAATTTCCGACAGATTCTGGGGACAAATTGGCAAAATTCTCAACCTTTTCAGAGTACAAAATTTACGTTTCCCGAGAACCAATTTGCAAAACTTTAAAAATTTCCCGAATACAATTTTTTTAACTTTCGGATGTCCGAATGGGAGGAGGGGGTCCTGATTGACCGGACACAATGCGGACCGGGGGTGGGGGAGGAGTCCAATTTTGAGGACGTCTTTTTTGAATGGCCCCTAACGGAGAGTGGAACAATACTGCGCGGATTATCCGGAGTAACACGAATTTCAAACGTCCCCGGAAAAATGACGTTTTAGCCTCTCCGCGGGGATACTCCCCGTTCCCGCTGGGTCCGTTCCACGCGAGTTAATCGAATTTGATCCCGTTTCGAGGCTATACATCATAGAGCTAATATACTTCTATACGCTCATATCTATTATCTATTCGGGAGTCCGATTAAATTAGCGTCCAATCGCCACGATCCCTATAAGCTCTTTTATCGAAAGCGGGGAGTTTTTGCCTTTTTATCGATCAACGGATCAATTTCGATCGGCGTTGATCAACACGCGTATTACAATAGCTCGTCTATTCATAATGGGGGCGATAAGGCGCGTCACTTCCATTCTTCCGAGCTGACCTCTGGCGGTAAGGGTCGCTGATTTCCATTCGCGAATTATGAATTATAAGCTAAGCTCATTAGGAACGCGCGTATCTCGGTTTCACGCCGCTTTCGTACCGAAAATGGGGAATACCCCTCGTATATATAGTACCCTCTATTAAGAAGAGATCCCCTAAGAGGGGCCTCACGCGTGTTGATTTAAGGGGAAAAGCGAAAACGATCGACCATCTTTCATTTCCATCGTCGTTCGGCTCCCACGCGATGGGGGCGCCGCTTTCGTCCACTTCCGCCACGTGCACCGTCCACCAGCAGCGCCACGCGTGGCTGATACGGGACTTCATCAGATTAGGAATTAGACCCCATTCTCGTTCTCTCTCTAAATGACGCCATTGTAGAAACGGAGCGAGATAGAGAGAGAGAGAGAAAATGCGCTGATTATTTTATATTTATTATAGTGGACGCGTGCGCGCATGAATTATAACGGCCACGCGTGCATAAACCAATTCGACGCAATAATATCTCGGACGCCATCTAAATCTATATCGAGTAGAAACGAGGGGAGACCTATCTATAGTGTGTATACCGAAACATAATGAACTCAATTTTCGCTTATAAAATGACAACCGTGCAGGCCGGACAGTGAATAACATCGTAGCCGAGTCCGTTAAAAGTATTTGGATGAATTCGATGTATTCATTATATACGAATGATGGGCGGTGAATTTAATACGGTGTACGTTTATGGCCTTATTGAATATACACGCAGCAGTACGTGTACCCGATATTAATTCCGAAGTAACTTATTTTGACGATGAACAAATATTTCTGGAAAAAAACAACGATAACAATATCACGAATAGATTCCATTTTCGTCTACGTGTATTTAATTTGTTCGTTTGGTTAGCCCCCTACATCACTCAGCAGGGCCTCTGAGAGGAATTATGTAAGGGGGTGCAATGTTTCTTCCGGGCCCCTTCCATTCCCTTCCCCAACAAAA
>JAQGAO010005498.1:0-13520 GCA_034697705.1 Ommatoiulus sabulosus
TTTAAACGTTTTACGACATCTCAAAAGGTGTCAGTAGAATTGCTAGGGCAGTTCATAAAGGTCGACATTCCGCAGACTGCAATGTATAGCACATCTGCTGACCTCATTTGAAAATGGAGCTCTGTGATTGACTTGACCAACTGCATGCAAAGGTCATTGCAAAATATTTACAGGTACCGAACTTTTCTAATGAAGCAAAAGCTCGAAATTTTCAGTAAATGTTCCAAACTTTGCTCTAAATAAAAGCAAGATGATCCACGCATTTCTTTCGATAAAACGAGTTAACGTTTAGCTCTTTCATTCAGCATAAATTGCGCCATCTGTCGTAATCTGGACCGAATTGTTCGCGGAGTGATCTCAAGAACGATGCCAAAATACTTGGCAGAACATTCGCTACGTTAGCGAAAAACAAAAGCATTAGCAATTACACAAAGATTTTCTCTTTATAAAAGAAAGCTGAGCTAACATGATTACTCAGTTACACGATCATCGAGAGAAGAACTTAACGGTACTCCGGAGAGTTATAAAAACACGTCGATGTGTACGAAAAAAGCCCTTTTTTTCGCCAAAATTGCAAAGTTTGATTCGTTTTCAATACAAAAAAGGGAAATTGGGCTAATGCATGCAAGTTAGTGTTCTGCCAACGGACAAAGCCGTAGATAAATGTGGTTTGGATAAGGAAAAGAAATTAGGTTTTACCAGCTTTAAGATTACAAATTGAAGCAATCTTCTTTTATTCGTTGAGGAAATAATTAAACCCAAATGCTCGTACTGCATTGTATATGCTGATTAGCCCGACGTTGTACAGACTCCTACGAGCATTAATAATGTCATAAGGTACGAGATTTAAACAGGAGTCATGCGAGAAGACAAATTTCTTTCTCAAACATATACCAAATTACAATGTCAAATTACTGACAGAATTTCCTGTCTAAATATAAGACGATGTCTTACTCGGTATTAACACTTTCACGAGGCAGCAAGCATATGTATGGGATTCAGGAGAGCAGACAAAATGTACATTGGAATTTCATTAGGAAGAACTCGCTTTATACGAATTTCTGATAGTACGGACTTTTTTTTTCTTAAGTCCTCGCCCTAGGAGATGGACAAATTGTTAATTTCTTCGTTTTAAGACAGATTTCTAAATCCGATTTTACAAATTTTGGTCTAAAATGAATGCATTTTTGAATCCCCGAACATCAACGCTGTTAGCCAACGTTAAAACGAAGTTTTAGACAATATGAAAAAGGTACGTTATAACGGAAAATTCCCCGATAGAAGTTGCAACACCGTTTCATTCAAATACAACTGGTGAAGTAGGATTTCATCATAATTTCGATGAAACTGTAGTTTTTATTGTTGAAATCATGTTTTGTCTGGCTTTTGACAATATGAACTACGGTTTAGAGCAAAAAAAATAACGTGTCTTAACATACTGGTACGTAGCCTACTAACATGGTTCGACTGAATTCGTAACATGGAAGTGAATAAAAAACCCATATAAAAACAACACTACAATGCTATCTTCAAATAAAGTTATCAAAAAGCATGTAAGAAAGATTTATTCATATCTCAGAAAGATTCTAAAACCTATATGTAATTGCCCTGCTCTAAACCATTGATAAAGTACTATTGGAGTTCAAAAAACCGTATCACGGTATTCTCTTTTTCTAATACTGCAATTCGATCATAATTCACACCCAATCACATCCATCGAATACAGTGAAAGCCGCTTAATTCGATCACGTTGGTTCCAGCGATTATGACCGAAATAAGCGGCTGACCGTAATAGACGATGAAAATTTAATTTAATTTTCTATAATACGCGGTAAAATCCATACCAGTACATATCCGCTGAGGCATTGGATGCCTACAGCTGTGGATGCACGCATGCGCGTTGTCCAAAGGTGTCAGTGCTTGAATGAAAGCTGCTCAAACCTCATTCGCGCGTTTACGTTATGTAGACACGTGGATAATATGATCGAATTATGCGATAAGTGACCGGATTAAGCGACATTTTCATACTGGACAGCATAGCCCAAAATCCGTTCTGAAGGTTTTGATCGAATTAAGCGTGATCGAATTAACAGGCTTTCACTGGCTACTTCTTTTATCCATTTCATCACGAAAACAATACTACAGTATTATTGAAACCAAATTCTTCGATGAAACTTACGCTCGATAACGTAGAAAACGTGTCATGTAATGTTGGCAAGTCGACCAACGAAGTCCTCACGAGAACTAACTAGCCCAGCAATTGAATCAATCCAATGACATCTCTCTGACAAATCCTGCGGTCCGCGTCAACTCCATTCCCCGATGAAAGTGGACATCACAACGCGCCCGCTGGGTCCAATGTTGGAGTGAAAATTTCAATTAGGAAAAATTTAAATTCAGGGGGGGCTTTGACGTTTACAGCGTGCCAACAGACTCGTCAATTAAACAGAAACGCAATTAAGCGAGAGGCTACTAATGAGAAGGAATCCAGACAATCAAACCGCAACAGTATACAATTCTGGGAGACGAAACGAAATGGTATTTAGAGAAAACACACGCACAATCATCTCATAGATAAAGGGGGGCGAATTTGCGAGGCAATAAAACTAATTCGTCCTCCAGTTTTAAACCATAAAGTTGAAGGCATTTATCAGACTAATGGACTACAAAGGTTACGTGAAGAAAAGGAGCGAGGAGGCCTCGTTGCTAACTAGGCTTAATGTCGCGTCACGCTGCATCACAATTTATCAGAATTATCACATCAAAAGCCAGTCTGCGAGCACGTACCATTAGCTCCAGTCTCCATTATTAAGCAACAACGTGATAAGGTTAGACCGACGTATACGACGACATTTTCAAAAGGAAAAGAAATATAGAACAGCCCAAGACGGTCCAAATGGTTTGGTCTTACGAAGGAGAAAATGCTTCAATTTTCTTAGAAAATGTAATTAAGGAACGCATATGGTAATTAAGAGGCGTATGCGGGCACTTATTTTATTAACGTGTTTTCAGCAACTGCTTTCCTCGCAGATTCGTCAGCTGCCGTACGTGTATGAATGATATTAAGACGAATAATGAGTATGGGCTTTGCCAATGTTATCATGGCTGCCATGTTCTCGGTTGGTGTCATTAAACGAAGAGAGATATTTGCGACGTTTCTTAAAATTAATCGATACTCATTTTTCGCCTATTAAATGCAACGAGCATCCAAACAGCACCGAAAACAAAATGAGGTATGATCATTACCGTAGCACATCTACTGTACGTGAACATGTACGTAAGGAGACAGTTCACCCTATTTCCGCAACGAGGGTTTGCGGGTATCTATAGAAAAAGGATGGTTTGTCATGCTTTGAATGTAAGTCATTTATTTAAGATTTGAGAATAAGGTACCTAAATTTAACTTACTTGCTTTTTGACGTAGAAAACGAAAAATTAACACCATCTTGTTTTAAAATATTGTACATGTACGAGGGGTGCTCATTAAGTTCCCCCAATTTTTTTAAATTATATTTTCGGAGATGTATTTTTAGCATCGTTTTAGCAGCGAGTGTATGCTTCGCAAAAAAAAATGTTTAAGCAAAAACATTTGGGATAGACACTGACCGTCCACTACTCTGAGCATCTTTCACGCTTGTTTGTCCATTTCTGAACTTTTAAATGTTTAAACGTTCGGTCTATGGAGGCCGAACGTTTGGCCATTACTCGGATCTTCAACATTTTACACATTTCTGCTCCTGAAATGCCTTCAAAAGTTTAAAAAAAAACCGCAGCTGAGCCACTATCTCCTCGGAGTCCATCTTTGTTTTTAAATTTAATGCACGTTTAATTTGTTAAACATATATTTTAATGTTGAAATATGTTCTTGAATGAATTTTTACAACACATTTAATTAAAATCCATGCAGCCGTTTTTTTTTTTGTTAAACTGTTATCAATACATACATGTGTACATGTATACCGGGTGGAATGCAGAGGAAACAACAGAAACTCTGTGCATTATGACAAATAAATCAAAAACGGCTGTATGGACTGGAATAATGTATCAGGGTATTGTAACCCAAACCCTGTCCCAATGTTTCCCTGCTTGACATTCGGTCCATGCAGGGAAGCATTTGGAGCAATGTTTGATTGCCTGTATCTCCCGTCGATTTTGTCCAAATTTCGTTCTGTTTGTTGTGCTAGCCCTGTTCCACCATTCTCTACAGGTCTCCAATTTACATGTATACTATACAGTGGGTACTTCAAAAGTTAGCATTCGAATGATCTTGACAACATGCGTCAAGGTTAGTGGGGTTATAATTAACTTTTAGCCCTCACAGTTTAGGTAACAAGACCCTAGCTATTACATTATTCCAGTCCATACAGCCGTTTGTTATTTATTTGTCATCATGCACCGAGTTTCTATTGTTTGCTCTGATCTTTTCCTCCCGGTATACATATAGAGGTTACGTTGATGTTGTTCGAAGATTTCAATTATTTCAAGCAATTTCATACTGAAATCAATCAACATATACTTTATAGAATGGAGTATTCTTTAAAGTTTCAAAAATTAAACAAGTTCACCTATAAACGACGAGACATTGATAAACAAATTGTTGCAATTTTTTTCATGTTTTAAAATGATGTCAAAATTGATGCAACAATCCTCTTAATGCGTGGGCATCTTGATTTAAGTTATTTTGATTGGACGGACAAACAACAGTATACTGCATTAAGTAAATATTCAATAAAGCTGCAATTATACATGAAAATATTACGAATAAATACTTATTTTTATACCTACATGTAGGTAAAATTCACGTCTATATTCCAGTCATTAATAATTCAGACGGACCATTCTAATTAAAAGAATTTAAAAGTAATTAAACTGGGTAACTTTCTAGAAAAACTTATTTAAAACTTACAAATCACCACTCATTACCGCAATTACTTATCCATATGCATTAAAGATGTGCGACAAGGAAACCATGTCATGACCATGATCTGAAAACTTGCAATTGGCGACCACATAATTCGGATAAACATTCGATGCGAAATCACGGCGTGAAATGTATTAAGTGTATGGTTAAAACATGGGAATGGCTCGCCTAGCTGCTTGTAAAACAAGCTTCGATAACAACTACTTTATACATGGCACGATAGCTATACTTACAACGACAGCTTCGTTTGATTGATCACCGAGCCATTCATTTAAATGCACATGACTGCAATTATTTGCACGGATTTTTCCAATAAAAATTCGCTTTGCCATCATTAATGAATTTGCGATCTATAATTAAGAAGAATAGGATTTAACGAGCTTTTAGAATTATGAAATGAACGCAGATTACGTTTTCGATCAATATTGATTAAACGAGAGAGACTAGAATGTGACATCCTCGTATCGAGCAAATTAATACTTATTGAAAAACCAAAAATATCCTATTATGCTAAGATAACGATGAAATTTGTATCTACAGAGGCTTTCATTTAAGGAATAAACCTTAAAGATGCTCAAGAATAATCCATTATGTTTAGTGAATGATTCGAACCCGGTGTCCTCATTAAAAATTTAATGAAAGCAATTTTATGAATCCATGGGGCTATCCGCTTGTTAAAGAGTATAAGTACATAAATGGTTTTATAAATTTAGTGAAACTACAAAGATGAGGTTAGGTTAAGGATAAAGACGATCATCTTCATTGTCAAATAATGTGGCATTAAAAACGAGAATAGCATATTTTTATGCAATAATTTCACAATAAATGCAGAATTGAATACATTTTCTTGAAAGTATTTTGATATTGCAAACAAACGAATTAACCCGTAAATACCGAGAACCACAACGAGTCATCGGAGGATAGATGTAGTAGGCTATTCTGCAATTGTTTGAACTTTGGATTATATCTGGAGCTGCATGGTGATGACGTCCTCATCAGATTTTTTTAATGTAGTCATCATCAAATAGATTATTAGACGTACGTCATCAGTATTTTAATGAATGACATTACCATCTGAAGTTAAGGAATAACGTCATCACTATAATTTAACGATTTACGCCATCATCCGAATTTTCATGAATGACAGCATCATCAGCATTTTAATGTATTGCATCATCTTTAACTACGATGACCTCATCATGAGGATATTTTTTATGAAAATCCGTCATCAGAACTGTAATGAAAGACGTCATCCGAAAACACTAAAACTACCCCCTTAAGTCTTCGGGGAAAGACGTACATTGTACGATTGTAGTTCTACGTTACAAATTCTGCTGACAGTAACACAATTATTATTAAATGAGCTTTCTTTATGAGGAAAATAAATGAAATGTTAGTATAACTAATGTGAAAACATTATAAGGACATTATCATCATACCGTACGTTTTGTGGAAATTGTGGTATGCGTGCTATGAAACGATAAGACAAACGTTTGGGGCAATTGCATATTCTAAATAAATTCGTAATGTGCTGTTAATTTGAAGGCGTTGACAATTTTTCCGAAATAAAAGTGCCTTATGTTTTGGTCCAGAGTAATTTAAGAGTTCCAAAAATGCTTAATATGGTTATAATAGGTAAACAATTTAATTTTACCATATCACGGAGTGCTTTAATTATGTCATCCTTAAAAGGCTAAAAGCAAACTAATCACGATGCATTACGTGTGTTCAAGAAGTGAATCATTTAGTTTTTAAAATATAACACACAATTTAAGTTTCCATTACATTCACTCGGTCTTATAAAATTGATGTTAAACACGAGCATAGCATACACATATCGTGCAATCGTGTATTCTGTATAGGATACAGTATAAATCTTCGCAAAGTAGACTTTATAGAAATATGGCGACATGTCTATTAGAGCGAGCAAACACAAACTATCCAGACGATCTAGAGAAGGACTTTGGCAAATTACCAGAGGCTCCAAATTCATTTCTTTCAATTTATAAACGTTGTTGTTTGTCTCCGAAGGGATAAATTTATTGACAGGGAAACGCTATTACGTTCGATAAAGAATTACAAGGAGTAATAGAGCTATGAATGCATCCGTTTCATGGTCTATTTCACAATACTCTCCTATTATTTCATCGGCTTAGTCCGAGACGACTGGCTACCAACTATGAACACTCAAAACGGGACATTTCAAAAGTGCACGAGTGTCCACTCGGCTTTTTAATCAAACAACGCATTTAGTGCTCTTTCAATATTTATCATTAAAACGCGAAACAATGAGATTCTCCGATGGTGTTCGCAGCACCTACCGAAGATTCTGGATTAATTCGGATATAAAAAAACCGGGTAAAAATAACAAAGTACTATTTCAATTTTAAATAAAAAGCAATGTTTGTTAATGCAATATAAAAAAAAAACATGTGTATAGCTATAGTTCGATCCTAATAATAAAATCACAAGGTTTTTTTAAATCTACAGTGAAAGCTTGTTAATTCGGTCAGCCATTTTATACGATTGAAATCAACAGAACGGATTTTTTTCCTATGCTACCCTTTATAAAAAAGCCGCTTAATCCGGTCGTTTAATCGCATAATTCGATTATATAATCATAAGGTCGAATAAATATGCATACTTTTTTTTAAACTTAGAGCAAATTGTTTTGATAAGGCCAATTTTTAGCGTGTTTTTTACATCCAACGTCTATCTCGGTCACAATCGCTGGCACCATCGTGATCCAATTAAGCGGCTTTCGACTGTTTTAGTGGATATACCATGCAATTGAACAAATCAAGCATAAGACATAAATGCGTTAATCATTTCGTTTACTTTCAAAAACACGCCTGAAAATGAAATATTCGTTAAGCAAAACAATTCATGACTTTTTAAATACAATAATAATAATAAAAAAAAAACATTGAACCGATTTCATGATTTTTTTAATCGAATTAACCACTTTCATGACATATCTGAAATCTTATTCGCAAGTATGCATGGTACGTGTACATGTAATCGACAGTAAACGCAAAAATTTCAATATTAATACAGACGATATTAAAATATCTAATTACACGCTTGAAACTGGAAAATTCTACAAAGTATTTTAACACGTGACACTTGTACTTAAAATCTGCATTTGATGTACAGATCGAATGTTCGTCAAAACTGATTTAAAACAAGTTGCACGAAACATTAACGTCTCATTTCAAGTCTGTTGGATGCTAGAGCATCAAAAAGATTCATCTTGTTTCAAGATTTAAAAAAAAAATGAAATCGGTTCCTCATCATCTTATTTCGTGGATAGAAATATGAAGTTGCCCGAAGACAATTTCATTCGGAGGCAACTTGCGTGCGCAACGTAGCGTGGCGAAATTGTTCGTTGGTTGTTTCGCCGGGAGATAAGCAAATAGAAAAATAATTAAAATCATTAGTCATCTCCGGAAGATAGCAAGGTGCGGCCCTAATTTCTAATGTCCCGAAAAATATAAAACTATGCTAATCTGGCAACATAATCGTTAAGGTTGAAAATAAAATAGGCTCTTGGAAAGTGGTATCAGGAGGCGGTTGCTCGAGAAACATAACGGTGTGTTTTATATACGTTTGCGGCTAACCGCCACACTACTTAAAAATAATCAAATTTTATAAACTGCCTCGCGATACGATACATTTTTTCCTCTTTCTCGGTTCAACTTTTATTGGCGAAATGGGATGAGTTTGCATTTAAAACAACCGCAATACGTCGAGTTAAGTGGATTAATTTACGCGGGCTCACTTCCAATTGCAGACGGTTACGATCAAAGTTGGCAACAATGTGGGATTAACGACGGTTCAAAACCATTGTTGAGGGTTACAATAAGCCAAAGACTGAATTACCAACCAGTAAGTGCGAGGCTCGAAAATTGGCCAGAGACCAATTCCCTTTTCGTTTCCGGAAATTGAAATAGAAAACATACTCTTTTTCCAGGTTTTTTTTATAATTTTTTTTGTAGGTAACATCTCCGAACACCTTGCTATTTTAATACATCTGCCAGTAAAGTATTATACACTTCAGAATGATCTCTGGCAAGCAAATCTCAAAAATCAACTCATCTCTTAGGGCCGGTTGCACCATGCAACTTAGGTTAAAATCTGATATTTACTAACCTCGGGTTAAAATTTGACTCTATGCAAAAATGAGTTTATACTGCAATATGTTTTAATATTGAATATACTAAAAAATGCAACTTAGGTTAAAATCTGATATTTACTAACCTCGGGTTAAAATTTGACTCCATGCAAAAATGAGTTTATACTGCAATATGTTTTAATACCGAATATACTAAAAAATTACTAAAAAAAGCCATTCGGAATTCGCAACAATTTCTCAAAAAAGTCTCAGATTCGTTTTAACCAAACGCAGCGTGAATGCTCGGAAGCTTCGAGTTCGTCTTAAACGAAGAAATAATTATTATTAGGATATACTTCATGACGGGGATTAGCACTTAGCATTATTGGTATGCAATTTATATATGTGGAACCAATATAGAGTAAAATGTCCAAATTGAGCACTCGAAGCGATTCAACAAGAAGTTCATCTCAATCCAACTTTTCGCTGCAATACATGCAATACCCTCGCGTTCTCGAAAATTTGTTTTAAAATGGTCGGAATTTCATTTTTGACTCAGTTTGTCTACAAAAGAATAAAGAGCCTTTATTAAATTCTCGCAATAAAATATTGATTCTAGCTTTATCATTTCCGCTCCTTGGCTCAGCGTGCTCTGTATTTTTTTTCCTCATGTGCCAGCGTGGATCAGCCCATGGTTGAGATCCTTTTCTTCTGCAATCGTTTTATTTTTCTTTGTCGTTAAACTAGCTGAGTAAATTCGGCGACATTCCTTCCTCTTAAGCTGTTGCCGCTTTATTGAAATCGCAAAGAGTCGCAAGCTAGGCCTAGCCTGCGATAAATACATTTGCATGGCATGCGTATGGATTTCTCTGTCCTTGTTTCCATTCTTTCATCTACTTTTTTTTCTTATTGGGAGGGGGGAGGAAGGGGGGGAAGAAGTATTTTTGTGTGCTGTTGCTGAGAGATGAACTAGCATTAGAATCTCGACATTTCTTAATTCACCTTAACATTTATTGCGCTTCTAACGTCAACGCCACTACAAAATAGGCAGCATAGAAACGCCTATGAATTGCTGGCAATTCGAGTTTTAGAAATTGCATCTATGTAGCGGTATTTCTTTTTTTCATCATCGTTCCCTCTCTTTTCTCTCTGACTGTGGGTGAGGGGTATATACAGTATATATAAACGAGATCAATGATAATGATGTGGAGAAGGATGAGTATTGCGATGGAGAGAAACGTAGCTTAGAAACTAGAAATAGTTTGGGGATGGAAAAAGTACTGGGAAAGATTGTAACGAGCGTACTGGCGCAATTTGACTGAATTGTTCCCCCGTGACCTTTTCGGGGTGAAACGAGCACTTGTTGGTTTTAGGAAAAGCTTAGCTGCGATTCGGAAGCATTAGCTTCAATCGGCGTTAACGCTCTACTTAATTGCAAGCATATCGATTTTTAAGTGATTTCCAGCTGCTAATTTATGTTAACTTTTCCGTCGAATCTCGACCGAACGAATAATTTCATAAATGCATGTTTCCAATTGCACTGTTTTATATCGTAGCCAATGATATACCGTGAAATTCGATGTGTTTTTTACTAAACATGGACGAGCTTTCCAAAAGTTACAAATTTGAAACATGTTTTATTGGTAAATGTTCATGAAAAATGTATTTTAAATTATGTTACGAAATAAGCATGTGAACGAGATAGACAAACAGTAGACCAATTGCTATCCTCGATTGTGGTTTTTCATGGTTTCCCACAATTCCTCCAGGCGACTTCTGAGATAGTTCCTACATTAAATCGGCCATGACTGTCTTCCTATCCCATCCTCCTCGTTAAAGTCCCAGATACGGGAAATAAAACTAAATTGTAATTTTGGGGTATGACTTAATTTGTATAATGATCCCCCCTGCCAAATGGTAGGCTACCATGTACTAACTGCAGTAGTAAAGAATTGAGTTGAATTTGAATTGGATGCCGTATAACTTCAAGTATATATGGGCATGATATCATAATTAACTTAATGCTTAGTTATACAACACATTGAACCGAACGTCACCGTGCATATACATGTTGTATGTTTTATTAAGTTTATTTAAGTTTAATTAAGATCATGCAAAAGAAAAAAAAATCAAAGTAAACATCAAATAAGTCATGTATACTGTATACATGTATGTACCTACTGCTTATGAATAAGTTACATTTCTAAATGTTAATTTAGTATAATACCTACTCAATGTGCACGCATAATAATTATCGTATCAAAAACATGATCTATTCATGTTCCGGGAATTTTTGTTGCAACTTAAACAAATAATACATAAAAATTAAATTGCGTTGAAATGTTCGTAGAAATACGTAGGTGAGTTGTTATTAAGTGGATTTCTTGATCATAATAAAAAAAAATGTTCAAACATCACTTCTGCATTTTACTTGAAAACACCTATTTCCTTAGAATCCAAGTATTAACCATATAAAAGCGGCATTTTAGTAAAAATAGCTCAATTTACATAAATTAAATGTTTATTACTAAGGTATCTATTTATGCTAATGCACTGCTTATGATTTATATATGAGCATCAATTCCTCGAGCAAATACATTTACCAACAAATTGCACCTCAATGCCGTTGTAGTGAATGTATACTTTATAAGAGCCACTCTACAGTAGCAGTTTGTTGTTTCTGGCAAGTTTTACCCGAAAATCCCTTTAGATTTTATCTTCTAAAGGTTATCGCGCATGCCTGATATCCCCATTAATAATGCATGAATTGATATGCTCAAAAAACATATAAAATGACTGACAATTTTTCTTTTTTGGCATTTGACGAGTCTTTAAGAAACCAGTCTTTGTGAAAGTTTCACAGAACAGCTGATGACCAATATAAAATAGATTCTTTCTAGCTCTTTTATAATGAACGTATAAACTACAAACGTATTATTGTCATTTCGACATTTTTTTTCTCCAGTGAAATTTATGTTAGTTTGTAGCGGAGAATATTGCGAAAAGAAACGGAACAAACAACCGGAAATAATGCCTCACCAAGAAATAGCTAGTTTGCAGGAAACCAATTTCGTTTCTCCTTATTTCGCCATTACGAGTGACCCTGAGTGACATTCGGGTATTTCCGATTATAATAAATGTCACCATTTTCCTAGCTGTCATCGCTTAAAATGCCCATTTGGAGGCAAAAATGTGGTCCTTGGCGTCTTAAAAGCAGCGTTTTGACTGCATAAACATTTGAACATTTTTCTTTGGCAAAATGTCAAATGTTAATCCACCGGGGCAAGCAGTCGGACAACGAAGATGTCAACGAGGGTTTTACAATGAAAAGATCAAGCCAAACATCATACTTTATGATTTATTCACCGTTGTCCGACGCTTCAACTCCCCTTTCAATTTATGACAACTCGGTCTTCGTTTCCCACACACAAAGATAAATTAATTGGGAGTAACGCAGACAGCGCATATTACACGGTATACATATAAAAGACTAACTATATTTGGACTTAATACTCATTGGTAATTTCGTATAAATGATTAAAATCGACTGAACGAGTGTTTATTTTTAGATTTATAAATACCAGTTTAAGACAATACATTGTAAATTATAGTTCGAGTCTTTGAGCATTCTTTAAAAATCTTTAAAAATACAATATTCAACGTTTCTTTTTTTTGAAGGAATAATCAACTGGTTTTTGTAATGTGTTACGGTATTATAACACACTGGCTATTAGGCCCGGCTTTTCTCGGGCTGTATTTACCGATAGCAATCGAGTGAAGCGACGAAGTAGGCCTAATGAATGAATCTTGAACGCAGCGCCCCCATAACACTTCAGCAATGACGCTTCAAGGAAAAACGTTTTGCCCACTAAGCCACGAACATACATACTTCTCTTCATATACTTAATGTATATAGATTAATCTTTTATTTGATTAGACACTTGGGTAAATAATTGATATGTATTATTTATACATTAAGTATAATTAGCATACTACTGAAAGTATATAATAAACATGACAGCAGCTACATGTACATGTAGGTCAAATTTGTCAATAAACTGATATCATGGCAACATAGTTACATTGCTCAAAAAATAAATCATCGTAAAAGACCGGATATTAAAAACGGCCTTTCTAGTACGGTTATCCAGAATACTGTATAAGATTTCAAGATCTGATAAAATTCTAGAAATTCATCCGTTAGCAACAAATTTCGGTAGAAAACCATTACTCGAAATGAAAAAAGTGATATCAAAATTATAAGAGTGATCAGATACAAATACTGTACAATACTACAAGATAAGATTTCTAGATTTGATAAAATCAAGAAATTGATCTGTCAGCAACAAATTTCAGTAGAAAAGCATTATATGCTATTAACAAAAGTTCTATCAACATTTCAAAAGTAATCAGATACAAATACTGTACAATACTACAAGATAAGATTTCTAGATTTGATAAAATCAAGAAATTGATCTGTCAGCA
>JAQGAO010005499.1:0-13519 GCA_034697705.1 Ommatoiulus sabulosus
TTTTATTATACACCATATATATAATTCTGGCCACTAAACATTTCCTTATGGTGATATAGTGAAAATACCCTATTGGTGTGAAAATATTCCAAAAAACGTAAAAAGTAGGTTTTTTTCTCTCTCCAAACGATCGTTTGTCTTTTTAAGTGAGCCTATAACTAAAATGGATCGAAAATCAATCGAATTTAGATTGTGCGCTTACTTTGTCACGTCTGATTTTGATATTTTTTTTTTGCAAAAAAATTGTAAAAGAGATTCATTGTACGATTTCGCCGCCGATCGACCCTCCACCTGGTGGCTCGTTACGTAAGTGAAGCTAGTCGGGATTATCGCGCAATGGACCTTACGCAACTTATAAGCCTACATCACGTGATCTTTTCATCGAATCAACGACTAAAAGAACCTGCCTCCGGGTAATTTTTTCCGATGGAATGAATGAAATGTCACGTGGTAATGGCATGGTGACGAAATTTGCATAAGGTCCATTCTGCGTGATGTAGATAAACATGTACATTAAACATGTACAAGTATATACAACTGTATAGTACGTAGATAGTCATGTTTCGTGAATTGTTCTGTTTTATAACTCGAAAAGTTGTGATGCACCTAATATTTAGTTAAAGCGCCCATATTAAGCAGCGCCACCTACATGTAGTGGCGAATTAAATTTTTTATAGCCGTTTATCGAAGGCACTTCGTGAAATTGCACATGGGTCGTTCCCTGAAAATATGGCGCTCTTTGGTGGATGAATGCATTTCTAGGTGAAAAATGCTTAGTCAAGCTGGCGTGTTTTCAATATGTTGACTCACAACAAGATGCAACTTAAATATGTGTACTTACAACATGCATTTTTAATATTTTAACTTACAACAACATGCATTTTCTTTATTATTTTACGGTGCATCTTAAATTTTTAACCTATAAAGAAGATGCATCGTCTTTGATATTTTAAGACGTATTTTCCACCTTAATATTTCCACTAACAACAAGTTTAATTTCTAGAATAACTACGAAAAAGACGTATCTTAAGTATTTTAACTAACAAGATTCATCTCGAATACTTTCACTAGCAAGATGCATCTTGAATACGTTAACTAACAAGATGCATCTCGAATACTTTAACTAGCAAGATGCATCTTGAATACCATAACTTGCAACAACATACTGTACATATTCATTATCCTAACCAAAAACAAGATGCATCATGTTTGAAGTGTCAAATCTGTTTCATCAGTTTGTCTTATTTCTGGGACATGTTTCGATTCACAATGTAATTCATGAGTCTTTCTGAAGAAATATTTACAATCAATAACGATTCATACACTTTAAAAATTTCGAAGGTTGGTCATCAAAATACACACACATGGTGGAAGTTCCAGTTGTTATTCTGAGTCTGCAGTTGATGAACGCATGGCCATCTATATTTTGGTCAATTGGACAAAACGAATGGATCTCCATTCGGATGAAGAATGAAGCTTTAAAAAACGGACGCATTGAGCTCATTACTTTTAGATCGAATTGCCTTCCGAGAAATACCAATCAAAGTCAGTCGTGATTCTGTCCAAAATGGCCATCGTTACGGTTGACTCTCCAGAGCGGAAGGGTTAACAAAAAAACAAGAGAAAGAGTTGCGCCACGCACACCCGTTACCCCCAAGAGATTACTCTCACGAGGAAACCAAAGCTTCTGTCAGACTTTGGACATTCCTTTCACCACCTTTTTCAGAGTTTTTTACACCCAAAAAAATGCTAGGACGGAAACCGTGGAGATTACCGTCACGGGAGACTTCATTTCTTCATCCTTTAGAGATTACCTTTGTAAGAAAAGCTTTGGCGTCAATGAGCCGCATGCAGATCTGCGTGAGATGACACATCCACGTGACCGCTACAAACGCTTTTTTTTATCCGAAATAGTCAATTCCTAGACATGGCAAAATACGTATATGGACCGTCTACAGCACCTGTTAGAATACATGCATTCAAATTTTATACTGGTTACCTACGTGACATCAAGCAATCACGCGACTATTTCACAATGCTTTTTTAATATACGGTCAAACTGAGGTCTTGCAACGTTCTTGACGTGTCCGAAAGGACGTGTCAAATAAACATTTTTTAAATTGGTTCTCGTCTTTTGAATGTTGAAACTTGAAAATGTGACACATGCATTTTAACAAAACGCTAAATATATTTATTAGTTTTCAAAACTAATTCGAGAAATTATTCCAAATTTTAACTAACAATTTCGATTTTGAGGGTAGTTTTTGAAACTAATTCGAGAAATTATTCCAAATTTTAACCAATAATTTTGATTTTGAGGGTAGTTTTTGAAATGTAATTCGCGAAAATATTCCAAATTTTAACTAATAATTTTTATTTTGAGGGTAGTTTCTGAAAAATAATTCGAGAAATTATTCAAAATAAATTGTTCGAAGTTTTAACAAATAATTTCGATTTTGGGGATAGTTTTTGAAAACTAATTCGATAAATTACTCCAAATTTTAACTCATAATTTTTTTCAAGATAGTTCTTAAAGACTAATTATAGGAAATTATTCCAGATGTTGGCAAATCACTTCTATTACGAATGCTTCATAATTGTATTTATTATTTTATAAATTGAATGGATAAATTTAAAATTTCACAAGAACTTCGAAGTCAATTCAATTCTTTACCCTACAGTCAGTACGTAGTACCATTTGACAGGGGGAAGGGGTTTCTGTGCAAATTAAATCAGCATAAGCAGTCTGTCATAATGGACCCCAACATCACAATTGTTATATTTCCCGTATTTGGGACTTAGAAGAAGAGAATGGGATGGGAAAGGAAGAAGGTCATGGCCGATTTAAAATAGGAACTATCCCTGCATTCGCCTGGAGGGATTTTGGTAAACCATGAAAAACCTTAATCATAGCCGACACGGGAATCGATCCCGGGTCTACAGAATGCGAGGCGAGAATGCTTATAACCACAAGTCCAGCCATTTGCATGTTCCAAGTGTAGAAAAATGTTACTACACAGAAACATTTACTGGAGGTTATTGGGTGAAAATAAGCTATGAATATGTGAGTTTTCGACATAGATGGCGCTGCCTTAGGCCTTTTTTATCACCCTCAAAAACTGATTTTGAAGGTCCGTGTTATTTGGCTAGGCATTCTGAAACGTTGAATAAGAGATTCGACGTAAAAAAAATTTCGCTAAACTGATGTATAAAGTTTCTCAGGATTCCCACTTTCCCAATTTCGCCAAAGGCAACTCAGTTCCAAGAACAAAGCTTCGAGATTTATGCTTTGACACACCCTTATGACTGAGGCAGCTGATGGAATATATAAAATAGCTGAAAAGGCGGAGGAGTGGCTGAAACTGGAGCAGCCATTAGGGGTGAAAACGCCTGAGAGGGAAGCCCATAAATTCTGAAACTAGCCAATTTTCTGGCTTTTCTGAATTACGAGCCAGTTGTTTGTTTGCTCGTTTAATGGCTCGATGATCATTATTAGCGGCTGAGATTTAAAGTCTGTAATTTAGTTTTAGCACACTCGTGAAATCTTTACTCCATAGTTCACATAGTTTCTTCTTTTTTCCTGTCCATTTAAGGCATTCCCTTGTCAGCTGCCATAACTCAGTCCAAAATTTGAGCAAAGATGGGAATGATGTTCGTGAAGTTCACTAAGTGGATCGTATTTTTACATTAAATAAGAATTAGATTAGCACTATGGGGGGAAAAACCATCGTTAACCGGGCTCTGAGTGGCTTCGAAGCAACTTGCAGGTGGCGCTGCTAACCATTTTGAGTATCATGTGTATGGCAGGTTCCCTAATTTTGAAACTGAGCATCCTAAAACTTGCTGAAATGTCAGGGTTATGAATTGCAATAAAATGTGTATAAAATTATTCTCTTACAGTGTTCATTTTGACCATATTGAAAAGAAATGCATTTTCAAATAATTTTTAAATCGCGTTTTCAAATACGTTTTAATTGCATTTTGAAATATTTTTCAATTGCATTTTCAAATATTGTTCAATTGTATTTTCAAATATTTTTCAATTGCATTTTCAAATATTTTTCTATTGCATTTTCAAATATTTTTAAATTGCATTCTTAAATATTTTTCTATTGCATTGTTAGATATGTTTTAATTGCATTTTCAAATACGTTTTAATTGCATTTTCAAATATTTTTCAATTACATTTTCAAATATTTTCCAATTATATTTTCAAATAATTTACAATTGCATTTTCAAATAATCCCCTCATTTCTTTGTGCAATGGACACTGAAACTATCTAGTTTAACCAAACAGCAGTGGCAAAGAAAGTTTCAAGTATAAAGAATTCAGTTGACTTTAAATCGTTGGTTATTCTTGATGCTGAAAGAGGAAATCGACCAGTTGCTAATCGGCTTAATGGTTTGGAATCCAAAAAAAGAAAGTTTTTTCTAACCCTTTTCGAATTTAATTATGATATTGATTAACCTCAAGGCCTTTAGAGTGGTTGTGGTGTGACACAGAATGTTAAACGTGGATATAATGCCACATACTGTAAACCATCCAAAAAAATTGGAAATTCAGATACTAACTACATTGTACACTGTATTATCTGACTTTCAACCAAAACCTGGTAAAGTTGAATTCGCTTTAAAACGAATTTCTGATAGTATGAAGTCATGTCCTGTCACCGTCCTAGGTTATGGATGAATAATGTTAATTTCCTCGTTTAAGACGAAATTTGGCCTAGAACGAATGAATTTTTTAGTTGCGAGCATTCGCGCTGTTTTATTAAGACGAAGTTTGGACAATATGATGAAAGGTACGTTATAACGGAAAATTCCCCGATAACAGTTGCAGTACCTTCCAATTCATATGCAAGTATACTTAGGGATAGGATTTCATCCAAACTTCGATACAATTTTATAGTTCTCATTAAAATCATGCTTTGTCTGACTTTTGATAATACGAACTACGTCTTGAAAGAACAAATGTTGACGTCGTTTGAGATTCGTCTTAACGAGATTCGACTGGAATATAATTAAGCGGTTTCCAAACTACGCTCACACTGGAGGAAACCTCCTGGAACTTGCTGTTACTAATTGGTCGCCTGTTGTTTCTGGAAACAAATTGATAACCAATGTAGGTGACAATTGCTGTGAACAATTTACGTAAAAATATTATGCAAAACAATTTATGTAAACAACTTGAAGCAATTAGCAACAAAAAGTTTTTCTGTTTAATCCACCTACGTCCACATTAGAGAAACCATATGCATGTTGGAACTTTTTGTTGCTAATTGGTCGCCAGTTGATTCTGGGAAAAAACTTATGTAAGCAATGTAGAAAACAATTTCTGTAAACAATTTATGGAAAAATATTATGTAAAAAAATTCCCGTAAACAACTAACAGCAATTAGCGATAAAAAGTTCCTGTTTCATCCACCTACGCCCACACTGGAGGAAACATAGACGAACTTTCTGTTGCTCATTGGTCGCCAGTTATTTCTGGAACATAAACTTATGTAACCAATGCATAGATAACAATTTCTGTAAAAAAATATTTTTAATAGAAAGTGAATGGGATCCCATTTCCAAAACCAACTGGCAGCAATTAGCAGCAAAAAGTTCCAATATGTTTCCTCCAGTGGGCACGTAGCTTAAGACGTAACGTGGATTTGTACACAACCGGAAACGACATTTCTCGTTTCCAGTTGTATAGAACATGTTGATTCTATCTATACGAAGGCCAGTCTGAATTTGAGCTGCAATGTTAATGCAAGACAAGTACACGTGAGATGAATTTGCGAACGTAATTTCTTTTGTTTTTGATGCGAGAAAATGCGATGCAGTTTATGGATTTTTTGTTGGCGAAGTACGAAAAGCGAGCTCGCAGTTAATTAATTCTAAAAATGGTAGCGCCGCGGGCTGGTGCTACGGAGGCAAATTCTCAGGGCCCCATAAAGCGAAAATGTAAGCAATCATTCGCTTATAAAGAAGTTTGAAATTGCAGCCTCCTCCCAGCGTGGCAAATGGGGTGTCGGAATGGCAAATGGCTCGCATTCGAAATAAACTAATCAAATAAACATAAGTAGATACGGTGATATTCGCGCATAAGCAATCTTCTTTTTTTTTTTTTCAAATATATTTACGGTGTATATTTCCCGCGCCATCACCGGGGAAGGAAAACTGCGCGTGAACGTGGGTTGTATACTTGTATACCGACTAAGAAGTATAGAAGAGTAGATAGAGAATCTAATCCCGTATACAGATGTAATAAAAAGCGAATGGGATCGCATTTCCAAAAACATAAATTCGTCGATTATATAGCGGGATCAGTCGCGGGGTATAGCGCAATTAAATTAGAAAGTACGATGTGTGTTTTTCCAATAAAACTATACGCTGTTTTTTTTTTCCTCGTAAAAAGCCATCGTTTTGAAATTTTCCATTTGGAAAAATCAAAACAGCGGTGCAACGTCTGGAGAAGTAACGCTCGGCTTATTAAAAGTTACAAGTCGATCATAAATTAATCCGAATGGATTTTTTTTTAAAAAAAGAAAAGCGTTAATGCCGGCGGTGTTAAAATAAACCGATGGGGAAAATTGCTTTTTTCGGAATTAGGAAACTGAATCCGAAATTTTGTAGTAATCCTCGAAAGAAAGGCGACCGGAATTTTTAATGATTTTTTTCTCCTAATCGCGGATGTAGAAGATGAAACTATAGTATCGGAATAAATGAATATAAAAACCGGATAAACCGCGAACTTCCTGTTGACGAAAATATACTGCTGAACTTAAGCAGGGAATTAATGAAAAATTCAAGAGAAAAACAAATTAACTATGATCCGAAAAAAAATTGTTTCGAGTACTTTTTTTTTATAAAATTTCTGGAAGAATATAAAAAAGCAGACTGAAACCGAGACGACTTAGTTTGCTTTAATATTAATTAGCTTCATCTAATTACATTAACCCTAATTGCTTTTGTTAATTTCATTATTCCTTATATGGGGATAATTACGTTAGTGAGGAATAGTTAAAAACGACGGAGAACGCTTAAAACCGTCTTGTTTGATGGGATGAAAGTAATAACTTTTAAGGAGGGAATTTAAAAGCAGTTTATGTAGCAATTAGATATTTTCGAAAACGGCTCATTTTGCAAAAAAATGCCCATCATCAACCAAGGATTAGTGCCTGTCATAGATCGGAGCAATGATGCTCCGGCTGCAGACATCAATCGTGTTGTCGGTTTTGTTACAGGTAGCGCATCTCCGCTTATTTTGCCCAAATTTTCCCATTTACCCGGGCATTGGGTCGGCAAAAATAGCAAATTACTTGACTGGGAAAACCTAAACTACTCAAGGTGGATGACGGGGTGGGACAGGAAGACGGTCATGGGGGAATTAATATTGGAACTATCCCAGAATTCTCCTAGGGGTGGGCTTGTGGGATATCATACAAAATCACAATCAGGATATCCGACCTGCAGGCAACGGAATATGAGGCGAGAATGCTACTATTCAGCAACCAGCTTACCGAGAGCTAATTTCGCATTGATATCTGGGAATAGAATTCTCCACAAAATTGGATGGCCAAATGTAAATAGCTGCACTTCTTTCATCATAAAACGTGAGCAGTAATTGCCGAATGATGGATTGCACACGATTCAATGGATCATGATAGTTTTTCCTTCTTAAACCGTGCTATGTAAAAATATACCTGGTCGCAGGATGTTGCAGATAAACGCATGCATTGTGAGCCCGCATCCGCATCAGTGCCTTTTGTGGCCTGGAGGATGTTGTGAGACGGACTTTGTGCACACGATATCTAGTCGATGTTCAATTTCTCTCCACGTTTTGTCCAGCATCTCTTCTGAGATTGGCACGGTAGCATATGTTTTTCCTATCTTTAAAGTGTCACCATCAGGCACCGGAGGTGAATAGACTTTGCTTTTAACATAACCCCGATACACTAAGGATTTCCAAACAGGAAAAAAAATGCTCGGAGCAATTCGTGAGCAATTCCCAATGCGGCGGTACACCGTTTTATCGAAGAACCACCCAAGATTAAAATACGTCCAACTGAGGTGCCACGTACCTAAAGCATCGTTGTGCCCAGGCACACCTCTTGTAGATTGTTTCTTTGTGCAACCTACTGTAGAGGACAGCAAACACTGTTTTTATCAATAGTTGTATACATACGATAGCTGAACATCACAATCTGGTTTACTTCCATTTTAATTTGATGCGAGATTTTCAATTTCCACTACCAATATTTTATTCTCTCAACGTTTCGGGCCTACGTCTTTGGACAATGTACTAATTATTCGTCCAGATGGGATGGTGAAGTCCCAACAAAATTATCATCAACGATTCTTTAAACTTTAAAGAATCAAAATGTGGATTACTATGTTCCATTTTCGTCCAGCATCTATGATTCCTCATAGAATCACAGCCTGGCTGACAATGTTACATTTTAGTTTAGAATCCACGATTCCTCAGAGAATGTCTTGCTGACAATGATCCATTTTTGTTTAGAATCTACGATTCCACAAAGAATCAGTCTTGCTGACAATATTCCAAATTACTCTAGAATATACGAGTGTTCAAAGAATCCTAATGTGTTTGATAATGTTCCATTTTGGTTTAGAATCTACGAGTGTTCAAAGACACCGTCGTTTTCGGGTGTGTTAATCAGCAATCTTCGTCGCCTCTTGATTAGACCATTCTTAAAAATGAATTAATCTTAATGTCAAAGCAGACAAGACTTCTATTAACCCCACGCAGAATTTTATTTAGTGCTCAACGTTGGAGTGTCGCCTACTTTATCTTACTAAACCAACCACTTGCATGGAATTAACTTTAATCGTAAGGTCATCTACACTTTGGACACATACATGTACATGTATATATCGAATAGTATCGACTAGTATTTTTAATAACATCGGTAAAAACCTTCATTTTCACACTTTCTTCCAAAAGGTAGCCTAGCTTTGTCAATATGTAACGAGCGTTCCATAGACGCGCGTTAACGATCAACGCTAGCAGGTTGACTCCACATTGAACCTCCTAAGATGGCTGCCAATTTCAATTTTTATTTAAAATCTTTGTAATGCTCTCCCGCATAATCTCGTCGTTGGTTGTTTTTTGTTCAACTCGCCCAACTGATGGAATGGAAGTAGAAATGTTTCTGCTGTAAAGACTTATCAAATTTTGTCTAAATTTGCGTCAATTATCTAAAAAAGAAAAACTGACTTTGCGAAAACAGACGGCACAACTTGATATAAAGAAATAATATTCTCCGCATTTTACGCAATAAAACTCGATGTGTGTGCTTAAGGCACGTCATAAACCACGCGTTTCTACCTGATTTTTTTTATTAAATGTATTTTCTTAATCAAGGAAGCGCTTTTATGTTAGCTCTTCCGAATAGATAAAAAGGAAAACAGTGCACTATAGTTAATAGAAATAATTTCGAAAAAAGTTTGAAAATGGAAAGTTTCAGTCTACGCGTTTGGCGAAGATTGAAATATTCCATAGCTTTGCCAGTGTAATTCACGACGGGCCCCGCAGTTATTACCAAATTACCGCAAGTTTGGTTGGGTAATGCATAATTATGTCCCACCCCCTTCGCACCAGCAGCTTCAGAGGATACGAATTTCCAGACTGAAGATTGCACCATCAACATTCTACGCGCGTATTTATATTACCACTAAATATACCAAGTGTCACAAAAATGGATCCCTCAGATTTTTATTACCTCTTTCGCAAATGTCAAACCATTTGGCTTCAAATTTGATTTTTTTTATATTTCCGAGTAAAGTATACCCATATTTGGAGAAGATGAGATCGTGGGGCCTAATTCTTGGCGCCGGTATTAAATTTCTTATAGGATGATAGCTATTCCTGACGAGGGATCCATTCTTGTGCCCCATATCTCCCCATGACGGTGCATTAAACGACACTCTTCTCCGAGAGTACATCATGTTGAAATTTCAACTTTCCTTTTTTGTATTCGCCTTGCTTTTAAATGTCGCATTAACGCGCATTAAGCATGCTGGAAATGGCATCAATAATACACAGTCTGTTTCTTCCCTGCAAGTAACTTGGGCGCAGTTGCTTGTCACTCGAGTAAGATGATGAAATTGCACCGAGTGTTGGGTACGTCGAAGCATATCTGTGGAAAACATTAGGAACATGCTTCAGGGTCGTTGTGTAATTTATAACGCGCAACCGGCTGACTTTAGACATGTTGCCGCCTGTGAGAATGTTGACAATTAACATAACAGGGAACGTTTTGAAGTCTGTTCTCATGTTAGGAAAACTGCATGAAGTGATTAATTGCCACAAACGAGGCGAAACTTGTCTGGTTTTTACACGTACCCCGGTGTCTGGACAGACAATGCCATATCAGACCATCAATGCATTGTGTATGTACTGTACATTATAATACTCAACTGTTGTCTTATAAGAAATTGGACAATGGACGTATTGTATTGGACATTCATGTACCTCTATGTGTCCATATCTTGGCGGACAAAATTGTATTGGACATAAACCTCTAGCTGTCCATATTTTGGCGGAAAACTTGCATTGGACATACCTCTAGCTGTCCATATTATGTCAGAAACTCGTATTAGACTTAACAGTACATCTATCTGTCCATAATATTATTTTGTCACACAACTTGTACCTGTATCTGTCCATATTTTGTCAGATATCTTGTATTGGGCATACCTGCACCTGTCCATATTTTGTCAGATATCTTGTATTGGACATACCTGCACCTGTCCATATTTTGTCAAACATCTTGTATTGGACATACAAGTATCCGTCCATATTTTGTCGGACAAGTTGCATTGGACATGCCTCTAGCTGTCCATATTTTGGCGGACAACTTGTATTGGACATACTTCTAGCTTCCCATATTTTGTCAGAATTTCGTATTGGACTTACAGTACCTCTATCTGTCCAATACAATCGGACATGGTGATTTTGTCAATCACTATATGCTGTATCTGACGCCATATAAGAAGAAGCATGCACATAGCCATGCGAACATCTCTGTACTTGTCCAGTGCATGGTTTGGTCATGCACATGCACATCCATATATGGCCAAAGTTTTTATACAGTGTACGGCTATCGTGATGAGGAAATTTTCCAAGTCAAAGTTCAACTCAGTGCAGATAATATACGAATGATTTCAGATTACCCATTTACGATGAACTTTAGATAAACTGTACACTGTATCAACATAACGCACCTCTTCTTCAGAAGTGACACAACTCAAACGTTTTTCAAATAATCTGTAGCAAAGTGAAGTGACACTATTCTACCATTTAACAGAAAGTGTGGTAATTAAGCAAACATGGGTTACGTTTACTGAACAATTCGGTTGAATAAAGAACGTCTTAAAAACAGCTAGGGTTTGAATGTTTTTCAGTTGTGCCATTTAGGAATCGGGTGTGAGATTGTTTAAGAAATGCACACTCTGGGTGGCATAATGCATGGATTTCTTTGGATATGGCCATATACAGTATGTGATAAAATGATCATTTATCATTTTTCACATGTACCTACATGAATGCTCGCAACACGATTCCCTTTCAACAGCCATCTATATATTAACATTGCCTACAGAACAATCTTCAAATAGACCAAGAAAAATAAAACTATTTGTTGCCTTTGGGTCTAAACGTCATTAGTTATGACATTGAGAGAGCTATTGCGCTTCGCACATAAAAACTCTCTGGCGGTTGAATAAAATATGAATTAGTTTGCCCAGAAATTAGCAGTTATTTTTGTTAAATCCTCCGCAAGCTCAATTGGCTTTGCACCGTCTTGTTATTGTTTCCAGAAGTGGGTTTACGTAAGCCCAAGTGGGGTTTAAAGACAGCTGCTGCTTTTTTCATCCTTCGGCAAGCACTGCATCAAGGCTGTTATGCCTTCTTGGATGTGTACTTTTGATTGCAACGTACTTGCGAGGTTACGAATACTGTACACAGTATAGACAATTTAGATAAGGGAAGAGTTAAGGGACTTTGGAGGCCCATAAAATCTCTCCAGTGACGTCACGTTTCAAATTAACCAGGGCTGCAGCGCAATGAGAATGCTGCGGCGAGCGCCATGCAGCGGCTCAATTAACGTCGCAAAATTGGGTTTTGACTCGGTAGGAGATTGTCCGCATCTTTTCCCAAAAAAAAAAAAAATGAAATGCGGATCAGGAAATGTTTTTTGGGATATTGAAAATGTCGGCCACGATGCGCAGTTTCGAAAAATCCAGCAATGTCTTGGAAAGTTAAATGACCAAAACACTTTATTAATTTCAAATGTTTTTAATGAAAATGTCCTGTTTATTCGATAATATATATACAATTGAGAAATTTTGATAAATTTTCATTTTTTCCTAGAAGGAAGGAAAGTTAATAGAAGTTAGGAATTTCACATTTTTTAATTTACCAAGCGTTTGTTTGAAATGGCTTAAATTCATTTTAACCGGTTGCACTTGTTGTTCACTAGATGGCACTTTTTTAAATAAGAATAAATCACAATTAATTTAGTATATTTTTTCCAAGATATTGTAGTTCCAGGCGTAAATCATATAAAAGAAAATTCAGTAAATCTTAATTTTTTCTAAAAAAAAAAAAAAGGAAGGGAGATTACTAGAAATGTGGAATTTCACATTTATTACAACTTGTATTTTACCACGCGTTTATTTCAAATAACTTAATTTTGACCGGTTGCATTTGTTTATCACTAGATGGCTTTGTCTTTAATGAAGTAATCAATCTTCATCTTCTATCATCAAGTGGTTTGAAATTTGAAAATGGGAAATTCCTAATTGCTACTTATTTCCCTTCCTTGTTGTTTTTAAAAAAGAAATTGTCGAAAATGTTTGATGTCATGCATAGAGCCTTTTGTAATTTCGAAAAATGTACCTAAAGGATTGGTCTACCAGGGCAGTTTCATCAAACGTGACTTTGTTTAATATGGGAAATGAAGCGAGTCAGGACCATTTGGGAATCAACGATCCTTTTCGGGCCAACACAATAGTGCAATAACGAAACATGCAGTGCAGTGAAATAGCCGATCGATTAAGCACACCCTCGTGCTTAATAGTTAATTAGTTAAGCACGAACAATTGCTTATTAGCCATTAAGTTAAGCTCGCCAGCGAAAGACTGGTGGTGAAGCTGCTCAGCTGAAACAATGGCTTAATAGCGAATCAGCTTAAATGCGACGCACTTTCAGCGTTTCCACGATGCGCTCTTTTTCAGCCATCTTTGCGAACTGCACGAGCACAGATAGCAAAGTTATCAAATCTTATATGTTGTTAGATCCATATTCCGAATGAACGTCAAAATTTGTTCGTTTAAACTGTAGTTCGTATTATCCGAAGTTAGCAAAAACATGACCTCAACAATAAGAACTAAAGTTTCATCGAAGTTTGGATGAAATCGTACATCACGTATATGGGTACGAGCAGAGTGAACCGATTTCAGATCAGCTTTCTGCCTCCGATTACTAGCGCATGCGCATTCGCAA
>JAQGAO010005500.1:0-13517 GCA_034697705.1 Ommatoiulus sabulosus
CAAAAAACGCACCGTTTGGTGGGCAGGATCCACGTGCTGATGAGTTGACATAATAGAAAGTTGACATAATAGAGGTTCTACTGTAAGTGAATTCAAATTGCTTTTTCATGTACCTTTTTTTATGATTTCAAACCTCCCGCCTTAGGTGCAGTAACCGTGCGGATACGTAAGACGCAGAGCAGCACCCGATATATGGTTGGCGCATTATGGAGTTGACGTTACGCGAGGAGTAATATCACGCGTTTATCTGTTCCTAGGTAGCTCATCTAGGTAGCGCATCGTTCAATAGGAACCGTTTGGCTGGATTTTGCCGCATCGCTCTGGAGCGCTCTCGAACGGCGCATCGAACACCTCGTGAAAATTCTGGAAGCTTGGAAATTTGTGGCGTGAGTATTTGTTGTTCGCTTATTTCCCGTCCTTTTTAATCAATTTCGTGACATTTTTCTGCCCGTATAAGTTACGCCGTTTGTCCAGAGCGTGTCCGAATTGCTAAATGGAGAGCGTGACGCTCGAATTGGCGTTATTTTCGGCTCGAATCTTGGATTTTGAGAGACCCCGGGTGCTGGTCGTATAAACATTCCAAATGGCTAAAAAGCAGCACCAAAATCGAAATGCGTTCATGGCCAAACTGCGCGTAAATAAAACTTAGTTGCCTTTTAGCTCGTATCTACGGGATTTATTTCGGAGAATCCAGACGTGGGCAGAATTTTAGTTACTTTCTCGAAAGAGTTTGGGGTTGGTGCGACCGTTGTTTGACCCCCAGAGAATCCCCCATCATTGGGGTTGTTGATAGGCTTCTTGTTGAAAATGTAGTATTTTTAGAGGGTTATAATGCGAGTTATGCAGCTTTTATTAAAGGAATTTGAGATCAACGCTGAAATAAGCTTCGCGAAATGGCTCCAGGAGCGATGACAGCATGCTGAGAGGACCCAACTAGGGGAACAAACTTCGATGGTCTGCTTCAGGACAAGGGACACAAAAGGTCCTACAAACAGATGTCCGAAAATGCGTGGATTTACAGGGTTTCTCCCAGACCCCTGAACTTGGAGAAGTCAGGGAACTTGAAAAATGGCTGGAAACGTCAGGGAAGAAAGGTTTATTTTGAAAACAATCAGGGAAATTCAACGTATTGTTGTCGCAATCCAAAGGTCCTACAATAAGATGTCCGAAAATGCGTCTGTTTAAGGGTTCCTCCAGACCCCTGAACTTGGAGAAGTCGGGATACTTGAAAAATGGCTGAAAACGTCAGGGAAGGAAGGTTTATTTTGAAAAAAATCAGGGAAATTCAACGTATTGTCGTCGCAATCCAAACTTGATGTTTTCACTTGGTTATACGTGTTGTTCAGGGCCCAATTGCAAAATTTTCAACATTTTATCGTCGGTAACCATAGGTGCATCATGTCTGAAGCCATCTCTCTCTAACCATATCTGTTCTGGGCTAAGTGGAGCAGCCTCTGTAGTCTTTCATCTTGCCAGGCCGTAACATCATTCACCCACACGCGGTGGGGTCGTGATTTCAAAAATTTCGGAGCAAAAATTAGCAAAATACCGAATATTTTCCTGCGTCGATTTTGGGAAATCGTGGAAAACATTGGCGTATATCGATTTTTGCTATTCTTCTAGCGGTAGAATGGAGAAAAACTGGAAATGTGTCTAGCAATTTATAAGTCAATTTTGACGTTGTTATTGGTCAGGGAAATTTGTGTTAAAATCTGTAAAATTCAGGGAAGTTAAATACGATGTGAGTGTTTTTGCATTGAGGCCCGTAGAGGGCATTTTGGCATCTATTGCTATGCAATGTTATTGAGCTGTTCTAAATGTTTCTAAATATCCTTTACGTTTTTATGTGACCTCTTTGTTTCCTTGTCCAGACTGGAATCACCGCCCGAAGTCTGTCCTCATACTGTAGTTTGAAATCACGTTTGAAAAGGCATTGAAATACACGTACCTGTGTAAAAATGCCGTTCTGAAGTCCAAACGTCGATGCGCTGAAATCGCACTTGAAAGCCAAATCTGTACATCGTGATTTGGGGTTTTCGTAGTTGTACAAAGTTGTTTCTAGGCCGATGTCGTGATAGTTGCTGAAAAATCGATCATTGCATTACCCCTTGCTCCGTACAATCACTTCTGTCCCCTGGTCCGACTCGCGTACTATCAACGTGGCTCTGAGCCGCATTATGCGTACTAGAGTTCATATCTAAAATGAGCGTCTTTTGCAGCAATCTTTCTTCGACTCAAAATGGCCGAATTTGCCAAAAAGGAACAGCTCGACCAACTCAAAGCGTTCGTTCAGCTATGCAAAACTAATCCCGATGTTCTCCATACGCCTCATCTCAGTTTTTTCCGGCAATATGTCGAAAGGTAAACTTTGTCGTTGACCGAGTCTTTAGTGTTCAGAGTTTGGTTTTAATTACATTTTCTTATCCGCACGAGCAGTCTAGGGGGGACAGTACCTCCTCCAACGTTTCAACCGGAGCCTGCAACTACGCCGACCGATAAATCCGTAAGTTCACCGATAAATTTTCCAATCTATTTGTTTGTAGCCATCGTATGAAACGTATTTTGTTCGTAGCCTACGGTGGAAACGCCCTCCAGCGAAACTCCACCCTCTCCGGCTGCTGAACCTGAAAGCGAAGAGAGCGAGGTGGAGCTGGACGAGAGCGGAGTGATAGAAGCGGACGAGGACAAGCCCCAAGAAATGGGCGACGCTGAGAAAGAGATCACCGAGGAGGAGATGGATCAGGCTAACGATAAGCGGAGCGAAGCTCAGGAGGCGATTTCAAACGGTAATTGTCGAGCTATTTTGTTCAGGGAAACTTTGAATGATTGCTTTCTTAATCGAGTCAAAATTTACGAAAAATCTGCATTATCATTGCTACAGGTGAGGGTTTTTATTACAGACGAGGATGTAATTTTTCTTAAATTATGCATCATAATAAGGGAAAGATTTGATATGTACGCATAATCCTCGAACTTAATGAACCATACACATGGTTAAACATTTGCAGGGTTCCCCCAGGCTTGGAAAAGTCAGGGAACTTGAAAATGACCTGGAAAAGTCGGGAAAGAATGGTTTATTTTGAAAAAGTCAGGGAAATTCAACGCAGTCATCATGAACCAAAATTAATACGTCTACGAGGTTAGCTTAGGGTTTATTTTCTGAGTAGAAATTTGCAAAAAAAAAAATCCGCATTTTCGAATGTACAAATTTTCAAAATTCTCTAGGTTTTCCAAGTAAAAATGTTGTACATTTTCCGAGGACAAAATTGCAAAATTTCCCACTTTTTTTCTAGCACAAAGTATTAACATTTTCCAAATACATTTTCTGAAATTATCAAACTAGTATATTTTCCAGTGTCAATTTTGGAAAATGTCCGTTTATGACGTTGTCATTGGTCGGGGAAATTTTTTTAAAACCTGGAAAAGTCAGGGAAGTTGAAAAGGAAATTTCTGGGGGAACCCTGATTTGGTTTTTTTAGGTATTAATCGAGAATATATCTTTTAAAAGGTTCCGTAGATAAACCGTAGCATCTCGTAGCTCGTTTTTCCTCTTTATCACGTGAACGTAGTTTTATTTATTCAACTTTTGTCTGCTTTCCTCTCGTTCAGCGAGTTTATTCTGATTTCTTGGCTCGTTTTCAAATATAGGAGACTTCGAAAAAGCTATTCAACTGTTTACGGAGGCCATAATCATCAATCCCGGAGCAGCTGCTTTCTTCTCCAAGCGTGCCAGGTTAGTGTCACCAAACGATCCGACATTGGCAACCCGCTTATTCGTTGGCGCGGAAATTGCCAATAAGAAATTTGAGCATGGCATTCAATATAGTTAAGTTTGACGCGTGGTCTCGTTAAAAAGCTGCTGCAGGGTGGGCACCCTATTTTTAAATTCGGAAAACACGTTTTTAGCTTTTGAACATCTTCAATCTGTGGCGTTTATCTGAATCTTACGTAAATTTTGGCACCGGGTTAAGGTAATTTAAGTTGAAGTCATATTGATTCGGGGCATTGTACAGCGCAAACTTGTTAATTCCATCAAAATATTCGGAATGGATTTTTCCAATGCTGTCCTTTGTCAGGGTTCCCCCAGACCTGAAAAACCTGCAAAAGTCAGGGAAGAATGGTTTATTTTGAAAAAGTCTGGTAAATTCAATGCAGTCATGGCGATCGAAAATTAATACTTCTACGAGGTTAGCTCGGGGCTCATTTTCCCGAGTGGAAATTTGCACAAAATTTTCCACATTTCGGAGTACAAATTTACACAATTTTCCACGTTTCTGAGTATTAATTTGCAAAATTTTCCATGTTTTCTGATTACAAATTTGCAAAATTATCCACGTTTTCCACGTACAAATTTTCACATTTATCTAGGTTTTTCGAGTACAAATTTTCACATCTCTCTAGGTTTTCCGAGTACAAATTTTGCACATTTTCAGAGGTCAAAATTGCGAATTTTTCCACTTTTTCCGAGCACAAATTTTCAACATTTTCCGAATACAAAATTTTCCCATTTTAAAAAATTTCTATGTTAATTTTCAAAATTGTCATTTATAGTAAAATTGAAAAATATTTTACGGTGTTAATTTTGGAAAATATGTCAATTTTTAACGTTGTCATTGGTCAGGAAAAATTTTTTTGAAACCTTGAAAAGTCAGGGAAGTTGAAAAGGAAATTTTTGGGGAACCCTGTGTTATTATTATTTTACAAATGCTTATAGATATGGATTCTCATATAGATATTAACAATTATAGATTCCATTGTTAGATTTTTCATAATTGTGGCTTAATTTTCTTCCATCAGTTGCTACCTGAAGACTGGCAAGCCGAACGCGAGCATCCGGGACTGCAACCGCGCCATCGAACTGAATCCCGACAATGCTCAGGCCTACAAATACCGCGGCCGAGCCTGGAGGTGAGTCGGCGGCGATGCTTTCGAAGGGTGCACGTATCGAAGAAAATCTTAATGGAATTTTGGCGGAATCGTACTTACCGGTGATTTCTTGACTCCGCGCTCAGGTTGCTGGGATCTTGGGAGAACGCGGCCAAGGATTTGGCCATGGCCTGCAAGCTGGATTACGACGACGAAGCCAACGAATGGCTGCGAGAAGTTCAACCTAATGTAAGCGAACGTAAATTTCTCTTATTACTTTTCCGCGAGGTATTGCTTCGTGATCGGCTCGTTGAATTTCGAGGAGGTTGAAAAGCTAGCCCGGGACTGACCTCGAACGTGGAGCGAACCCTGCAACTTAGAGTCGAGAGGCAAGCGGTTAACCACTCTACTATCGGCGTGAAATTGAGGAATTAAGTCCGTAATTCTTCGAGGAACGTAAGATAATCAAGGGGTTCTTCGAGCCACACTAAACTGGCTGTCATGAGAATCAAACCGAGGATCATTTACCGGGATCCTCGTTCTTCCAACCTGACCACGTATATTTGTGGTCAATGTATCCGTAAACACGTCGGTATTTCGGCAGGCTAAGGTCCACCTGTTCTTAGTGTTCTCGATAGGCTCCCATCATCAACCGGATGGTGCTGTAAAAAGAGAACTTGCGCCATCTGGTTCGTGTTTATCAAGTTCAACAGTAAAGGCACTGTGTGCGGTCTCACGAGCGCAACGTTGATGCGAATTTCGTCGGTTGTTCCCATTTTAGGACATTTCATCAAAATGCCCAGGCAAATATCCTCTGAATTTGATGCTGGGTAGGTCGTTTATAATTGACAGGGTTCCCCCAGACCTGGAAAAGACATGGAAGAATGCCGGTTTATTTTGAAAAAGTCAGGGAAATTCAACGCAGTCATGGCGATCCAAAATTAACACTTTCCACATTTTCAGAGTCCATATTTGGAGAATTTTACACGTTTTCCATGTACAAATTTACACAATTTTACACGTTTTCTGAGTATTAATTTGCAAAATTTTCCGCGTTTTTCGAGTACAAATTTGCAAAATTTTCCACGTTTTCCCTTTTCACGTTTTGTAGTGGTACAAATTAGCAATCGATCCTAACTAGCGGGGTTCATTCCCCGGTCGAGGTCGGTGAGGATTTTGAGGATGTGCAAAATTCTCTAAGTGGCGGCTCTTTCGGATGAGAGTTTAAACCGAGGTCCCGTGTAGATCCCGTTTGATCTCTGCACGTTAAAGATCCCTCTTGTGGGGGTGGAAGTCCCCCCTCGTAGGCAAAATTCCCAGGTAGGTGACGCTGACACATCCCCTGGCGTTGGTGTTTAGCCCTCGTGTGCAGAAATAGGCCAACGTTAAAAATCCACAAACCAAACCAAACCAACCAAACCTGGAAAATGGTTTGATATGCCACAGGCTTTATGTAGGACGTGGATCAATAACATAAAGAGGTGGCCAGCAAAAGTCTTCATACATAAACCCAAATGGCAAGGGTGTTTGGGATTTATGAACTTGAGTATATGGAGAAAAGCAGTTCAAATTTGGGAGGTTTTAGAATCCATGATATCCAATGTCACTGCTTACAATGAATATTTCTATACCCTTAATGGAGCAACAGGGGAGGATATACTTATTAATCCCTTCCAATATATATCCCGAATTCAAGAGGTGAGGCTTCCGACGACATTAAGGGGTTGTCATAGGCTTTATGTTCAAGGGGTTCAAGTTTAAAATAACGAGTAGGGAAGTTTTAGGAAAAGTATTAGCAGAAACATATTTAGCTAACAGATGGTCAACTGAGACTACTCTAGCAAATGCAAATTACTTCATTTAACGACTTCGATGAGATCATGCTTACCGTTCCCCCCGGGGATCGGAGACACAAGACATTTAGTGCAATCTCAATCCTTTTTTAAGAAATGGAGGTGGTGACACCATGTGGTGTCGGAGATGGATGAGACTGAAAGGATTTCCTTGGGACATGTTGGAGAGTTTCTGACTCACCCGCAGGGGAGACAAACTCTGCATTTGGAAACCTGATCTCTGAGGATTCCAACACACTAACTCTGGGTTTCTCAGAGAAAGCATGGAGGCTTCACAGATCAGGGAGGTTCACCTAATTTTTTGTCTAAAATCCTTCAAAGAACCAACCCAGAATGCCCTATTTGTGGAATTCTAGAGGCGGGCGAGCAACATATGTTAACAAAATGCACCTTTGTTGTCTGTAATGGATTTATTGAAGGCATTGCTCATAGACAACAATATAGATCAATAAATAGAAGATGCCTTAAGGGTGGGTGTAAGAAAGGCAGAACAGGTTTCACACCAGGCAGTTGTATCTGACATTTAGTTAATTGTGGTGGCAACTGTACAAGACCAACTGTAGGCAGCGTATAATGGCTCAACCCATCATTGTGGGAGACTTTTGTGTAAGAGATAATACTCGATTAAATCCAGTGAGAAATTTTTAATGTGTAGAACAGGGAAAAGCTGGCTTTTTCACACCCGGTGGAGGATTGTGGCACCCTTCCTGAAGTCCCTTTATTTTTAAAACACTAAGACATAATGAGACACTTAATCAAGGCAAATGAAGACAGAGCTCAAGTGGTATGATGCAAACTGCCTGCTGAGAGATGTTTGAGAAGAGAGGACCAAAAGGTACAAATACTGATAGTTTTTTTCGGAGGTTTGGAGTCTGTGGTGTCTTGTGTTTTCTGGCCACTGCGTTAAGAATCTGGAGAGAAGCTATCGGCAGTGGTATAACCCCAGAGTGTGAGCTGTCCTTAGTGTGAGGACTGGCTCTAGTCGCTGGGATGGTCCAGGCGACTTGCTGGTATTAGAACAATTACCTTTCTCTGTGACAGGTGACTGCTGACTCTCATGCTTGGAACCTGATGAGGATCCAAGTACGAGTGTAGGTTTGCAGAGAGCAGAGATCAGTACGTACAAAGGAGCTTAACATGTCAGGATGCGCCTGAAGGTTTCTCTCCCCGAATTCACCCGCAGGTGAGAAATTTTCCGGTTGCCCAGGTGCGAGTGTTTTGGCAGAGAGTATTTTGATCTAGTAGGCTTTCTAAGCAGGGAAATGCCTGATTTTTTTCTTAACTTAAGTGTACAAGTCACCCTAGTGAGATGTCGACATTCCGAGAGGCTTAGTATGGTGTGTTGGAGGGGACGTAGTGGAAGCCAGCTCTTCCTTTAATACTTCCACTTGGAACAAGGTTTATTGTAGGCGAAAGGCTCAGTCACTGAAGTTTTTTACCATTGTTGTCCTTTACCTGCCTGGAGTTCAATGGGGTTTATTATAAACTGTAATTGAAACCGCCGGCCTTGCTTTTGATTTACACAAATGTGTATTATTTACTTCCTGGGCTTGGAATTTCTGACTGTTTGTTAGGAGGTTCTCCCCTCTATCCTAGAATTTAATTTTAATGTTTTCTTCTTACAAGCTGCTATGGAAACAGAACACTGAAAGCTTCACCTATTTAAGGCCCAGGCCTTAACTGCACTCTGCAATCTCTGTGGTTTCCGTGTTGGATGACAAGCAGTTGAAAGGCATGGTTCACAATGATCATGTAATGGGTGATGGCTTGTGGAAGGATTCCGGCACCTCCCTGGCTGGCTGGCAAGTATAATTACTTGTTTGCTCTTTTATGGCTTTGTCCAGCCGATGCAGTAATGCTTTTGTAGACTGCATTACGTATAATGAAGTCCAACTTTAAACGTAATGCATGGATGCTATGAAGATGTTGTTCTCAATGTATTCCTGTATTGGAAACTAATTGGGGTCCCCAGTCTGTAATTTTTGGTGTGATGTGTTCCTACTTTCGGCCTTACTCACTACGCTTGCCGCTTACCAGCGTGTTGCGGTCAGTCGAGTGTTTAAGACTTGAACTTTTCCCTGCGCATTTCAGCCAAGTTGGGTTGGTGTATGCGCAATAAACTCAAAAAAATTAAGAAAAAATGGCGTCCTTTTGACTTTTCGATCAAGTCGCCACTCGTAGCTATCGGAGATTAATCTTAAAAATCAAACTCTTACTTGTAGCTTTATTAATACTAACAACTGGAAGGCTTACTAGCTGCGAGTGGGAGCTTGCTCTTAAACAATCAAGCTGCCACTCGTAGTCATATTAATAACAACTGGCTCTAGCTGCGAGTGGGAGCTTTATCTTAGTATTAAACAACTACTCGTAGCTATATTAATAATAACTGGTACTGGCTGCATGTATAAAACATTTCACTAGCTGCACGTATCAAACATTTCACTAAAGCATATTTCAAATTTCAAGCCGAAAAGCCGTAGCACTTTCTTGTTTCACGTGCAACACGCTCGACAGCCTAGAGCAGCGAGCATGATAAACGCTTTAGGGTGCATCTCTGTTTTACAGCTAATACTGTAAGAAAAGGAAGCTGTGTTAGCAGCGCCCTTGATGACTGACGATGCATCCCTGTACACGTCTTGGATGATATCATGAAAGCCCTCTTGTGTAGATCCATCCATCTCAAGCACTTGTTGATGAGCTGTTGGGAGATAGATCCGAATGCATTCGACAGGCCCCGCTGCTCTGGAGAGATGAGCTTGTGGTGTATAGCCCATTCTTTGAGCTGGTCAACCAAGAGGCTAGCATACAGTTTTTACATTGTTGAGCAGAGGGTAATTAAAACGGTCGGGCTTTTCTTCCAGGCTGCTGGGATGCACCATAGGACTGCACCTGTTCATTAGGGCACTCAGAATATGGCATCCTGGGTCAAATTTTTTTAGCATCTGATAAGTAATGCAGTCTTGACTAGGAGATGTATTCGCCATCCGGTTGAGTCTTTTTGTAAACACAGCTGGTGTGATAATGTGCAGTAGGTCATTTTTTTGGTTGCAGTGGCAATTTCATGGAAGAAGGGTGGAGCAGCCTCTGGATTGAAGTCCTTCGCAGTCCATGTTTGTTAAAAATTTTCTTCCAGGATTTTGGCTTGTATGGTGCATCTTGTTCCTTTCTGGTTGGTAACTTGTTGGAAGGCTTGAGGTCGATTTGCACGATAGTTTTTGGATCCTTCTTGCTTTATCACCATTATACTGTGGTGGTTCTATTTATCGGCAAGGTATTTCCTGGGCCGGGCGAGGAAACCTTCCTGGGGCATGCTGGTTTAGCCCTTGTTTGCTCTCATGAATATAATAATGAGCGCTGTTAGGGCCTCTTAAAGTGTTTGTCGATTGTTGCTGTGCTGGAATCTTTTCCTTCAGGTGATTTTAAGAGGTTTCATCTGGTTTTTCCAGGCCGGAACAGGCCCTGGGTTTTAGAGAATTGCATCAGGGCTAGTTGGATTTTGGACTTTTTCTCCAGTAATAGAGAGATCAGCAATAGATGTATTTGGAGATGGATTTCTGGTAGTGTCCGTTCGTTAGCTCTGATCTCGGCAATAGGTTCCATAGGTTCTCTTCCCAGTGGGTTGGTGTTTGACCTGTTATTCACCAGGAAAAAACATTTTAAGAATGGAAAAATAGAACTATCAACATTGTAAATATATACATAAACAAAACTTGTTAAAACATTGTCAGTCGACTCATGCAGCTAGTCTTCGGCAAGTTTTGGTGCCTGCCATTTGGCGGTGAGGTGCGCAATTAGTTATTGTAGTTTGTCAGCTATGACGAAAACAATTCCGGCCTTTTTCAAGGTGCTGATCTCTGCATTCGTAATGTATATGTCTGTCTCGCGAGCTGCTCTGTACTCATTGAATGCCAATTCAAAACCTTCAAATCCTTTCTTTTTATTATCTCGGTTTGTTTGTTCTCTTTCTCGAAGAATTCGGCTTTTTTCTTCTTTATTGGCCTCTTGAGAATTACGTTCGGTATGGAACCCGTGAATGCAACGGTGGTTTTCCTTAAGCCGGATCAAAACTTCTGTGAGTCGTTTAGCAAATTTATTATTTTGTATATAAATATATTACAAACTTACACAATTATTTTCTTGATTTCTATGATGAATCTTCATTCTGGGCGTGTTACTCAAATTCATCCTTTAAATCGTGAAATAACGAGCATAAAAGTTAAATCTGAAGTCACTAAATGCTACGATTTTTGAAACTTAAGTAAATTTTAAGACTCGGCGCAAACATGGTTTTTACGCAATGCTAAATTTTTATAAAATGTCTGACAATTTCATTTTAAAGAAAGGATTATAATCTCTTGATTTATTTACAGGGTGGCAACAAAATTTTCATTTTTAATTTCCCTGAATTTTCCCTTACTAAAATACCAAATTGGATTGAAATTCATGAAATTATATCCCATGAATAAATGACTAGGAAGATGCTGCCACTTTTATAAGGAAATTCTTTTTTATAACGTGCTTACTTTTATATTGTCTATATAATACGAGCTATATAATGAAAAAAATATTCCACAAAATTGCAGAAAGTGCCTGTTTAAACTGTGGAGTAGTCATCTGTTTTGATGAATCTCCATTGCTATTACTGGAATCCTGAATCTCAACTTACATCAACGTGGTTTATGGGCTCAGTATTAATGGGCCATGCCACAGCGCAATACATTTTGGAAAAGTTTAAAGAGGGAATATTATTTCTTCAACTGCAGTCAATCCTTCAAGTGTCTATGGATGGACCCAATGTAAATTGGAAATTTCATCAGCTACTACAAGGTGAATTAGTTGATTTGGATACTAACATTAAGACTTCTTCAGCTAGGCAGCTGTGGCTTACATGTAGTTGATGGTGCCTTCGGAGCAGGGGCAAAGAAAATATGTTGGGAAATTATTAAAATTTTAAAAGCTTGCTACAGATTTTTTAAGGACAGTCCAGCTCGAAGACATGACTACATTTCAATTACTGGCTCAAGACAGTTTCCAAAGAAGTTATGTGCTTATTGCTGGCTTGACAATAATCCTGTCATTAAACGACTATTAGAAATAATTAGTTACTTGAAAATGTACATACAAACAGTAAAGCCTACACCTACCAGTGAGTCATTCAGTATCTTCAAAAAAGCTCTGGATGATGATCTCTTAGGGCCGTTTGCACCAACGAAGGTTAACCTTCACCTGGGGTTAACCCTCCGTCTAACCCTTGGTTATCCCGCTGTTGCATTGCACTAACTAGGTTCAGGCAAAAAGTTAACCCGAAGGTTAACCCAGCCAGTAGGCAGGGTTAACCTGCTGGTTAGGCAAAAAAAAATGGCGGACACGAACTGAGGAATATTTTCTGTTTTGCTGGATATAGTGGTAGGTACATATTCTTAACTACTAGTAACTTGTAACTTCTACTTGATTCAAATAATAATAATAATAATAATACTAGCTGCGTGTGTTGGCTTGATTCATATAAATCAAGTCGAAGCTTTATGTTTAAACTAATAATAATAATAATAGGTCTACTATAGCTACGAGTGTTGGCTTCATCGATATAAAATAAAGCCACCACTCATAGCTACTAGTATTTCAAGATAATAAGAATAATAACGAGTGGTGGCTTCATTGATATAAAATGAAGCTATCACTTGTAGCTATTTCAAGATATTAATAAGAATAATAACGAGTGGTGGCTTCATTGACATAAAATGAAGCCACCACTCTTAGCTATTCCAAGATATTAATAATAATAATAACAAGTGGTGGCATCATCGATATAAAATGAAGCCACCACTCGTAGCTATTCCAAGATATTATTAAGAATAATAACAAGTGGTGGCTTCATTGATATAAAATTAAGTTACCATGCGTAGATTTCCAAGATATTAATAAGAATAATAAGCGAGTGGTAGCTTCTTCGATATAAAATGAAGCCACTACTCGTAGCTATTCCAAGATATTAATAAGAAAAATAATGAGTGGTCTTCATCGATATGAAATGAAGCCACCACTCGTAGCTATTCCAAGATATCAAAAAGAATAATAATGAGTGGTGGCTTTATTGATACAAAATAAAACCACCACACGCAGCTAGTATTATTAATATTAGCCTTTAAACATAAGGCTTGGAGTGGTGACTTGATTTATATGAATCAAGTCACCACTCGAAGCTATCCCAGGTAGCATTTTTGGTGCAGATGACGTACTGACTTTGTGCCGAAAACGTCGAATATTTCGCCCATATTTCGTCCTCTGCACCAGTTTCAGCACCTACATTTGGGTGGATAATGTCATGGCGTAATACGTCATTTCGGTGGTCCCAAAGACGTCTTTTTTGTGCCTGAAAAGACGTCATTTTCTTACAAAAAGTACGTCTTTTCCAGGATTTAAAAGGACGTCTTTTCATGAATGAAAAAGGCGTCCTTTTGGTACCTTGAAAGACGTCGTTTCCAGCCTTTTTCCACAATGAAAAAGACGTCTTTTTTGTACCTGAAAAGTCATCATTTTCGTACAAAAAAGGACGTCTTTTTTAGAATTTTAAATTACGTCTTTTCAGGAATCTAAAAGACGTCCTTTTGGTACCTTAAAGGACGTCTTTTCCGGTCTTTTTTCAGAATGAAAAAGACGTCCTCTTGGTACCTTTAAGGACGTCTTTTGCGGTCTTTTTCCACAATAGAAAAAAACGTCCTTTTCGTACCTGAAATGACGTCCTTTTTTAGGTCTAAAACAAACGTCATTTATGAGACATTTAATCAAAAAATGAAA
>JAQGAO010005501.1:0-13517 GCA_034697705.1 Ommatoiulus sabulosus
ACTTTAATGGGACCCATTAATCCCATTAGTCTCATTGAATTTTCGTATGAGACCGTATGGGAATTTTTACTTGGGTAAGGAATACAGTGGAGCCGCATTAAGAAGAACTAGCCTTATACGAATTTCTGATAGTACGAACTCATTTCCAATACCCATCCTGGGATCTTAAGACGAATTTCGAATTCGGCTGTTGCATATTTGAAGCTAAAACGAATGAATTTTCGAATTCCCGAGCATTCGCGATATGTTATAGGTGAAAATGAAATTTAGACCATATGAGAAAATGGTACGTTATAACGGGGAATTCCCTGATAAAGGTTGCAGCACCTTATCATTCATATGCGTGGCGTAAGATTTCATCCGAACTTCGATGAAACTTTGTAGTTCTTATTGTTGAAGTCATGTTTTGTTTGCCTTCTGAGAATACGAACTACAGTTTAAACGAATAAATTGACTATAACCTTGACATTCCTCTTAATAAGGTTGGACTGTATCAAATCTTAAGATATGTACAGTATATGCGTCTGTTGCGTTTTTTAGGTATAGTTTGAATTTAGTTCATAATACATATTTTAATACTTGTAGATAGCTTTCACGAGCAGACGACGCGTGCTGGCTCCGCCTAGATCAGACATTGTGGGGTATACTTTATACATGTATGTTCACTGTGGCACACGAGAAAATGCGCCGAATTCGTTTTAAAAAAGCAGCATCAAAATATCTACTTTCGGATAAGAAGTGTATTCATTCAATTAAGTTATCTCTACGAAGCTCAGTTTTCCGAGAAATTTAATGATTCATTAACTAAAGCGTTTACTCTTAATCGTAGGGAAAAAGTGGACATTTACACATGTATATACTGTATGTCCAATATTTAGTGAACGTTTTCTAAGAAACAAAGGAGTATAGGGTTTCTTGGAAGCATGCGCTTAGAATGTCATTTCCTAAAAATGTTCTCGCTTTATATATCCAAAAAACGAAAGTTCAAAGAGGACTTCCTCGAAGAAAGGAATTTACACTAATATCCGCCATCCTGCTTTTAAGTGTCTGCACTTTATTTTGAATCCAATTTTTTGCCTCGATATTATTTCGATCATCGAAATACATGTATATGTAATTGCATAAAATGTTATGAATTATAACTCTACGCTACAAATTTGAAATTTTGTAATGGGACCATGCATTTTAAAATCAGTTTCCTGCTAACAACAAAATCATGTCGTGGAATTTTAATATTTTTAATAGGAGAACTCCCAATAAATAAAAACTGTAAATCACCGAAGTTTTTTGCTAAAACGCAACGAATTACAAACTTTTATCGTTTTCTTACTTGATCATAAAACAATCCAGAAGGATACTGTATACACAATCTTTCATGGTACAGTATATTTTCAGAACGTCGTTTCGTTTTTACGTAGAACTATATACGTCATTATACCCGACTTAAGGGGTTAGATTTGGAGCTTCGGATGTCCTAAAAATAGGGCAATTTTAATGATTCACTTTATTCATTAAAATATTGATGAAATAATTAATTAAAATTCTGATGACATTATTAATAATTTAAATTGTGATGACGTCAATCATTAACATTCGGATGACGTCATCGTAGTAAATGATTAAATTCTGATGATGGCGTCATAAATTAGAATTAGGATGAAGGCGACATTTAAAATTGGTTGATGACGTCATCATCAGGATTTTTATAAATGACGTTATAATAATTTTTACTATGCAGCTCCAGAGGAAGTTCTATATACATGTATATGCGTTTAAGAATTGCTGGGTAGCGCAGCTATGCTCCCGTGTCCTTTTTAGATTATTATTGTCTTGTTTATTAAAAAAAAATCGTAAAATTTGAAGTTATTATAAAAGCATCAGTTCTCAGCGATATAAAGGTAAATTAACATATTTTTGTCTTTCTCAATTTTCAACATTGTATATATACGTACGGAGAAAATTTGAACTAATCAGGTGCTCGCTGGCTGGCTATTTTCTGCTCCCATTTTTCTCCAAACCCGTGATGTATACGGAAATTGCCATGTGTTCGCTATCAAGTAGGGGGTTGCCTATGGGGAAATCTCAGAGCCTAGAGTTATTTTCGGTGCAAAACAAAAACAAAATGTGCCGAACCGAGGTCGTTTGGGTTCAATCGATATTTAACCCGCGCGTGTTGCCTGTTTAGAAATGGTTTTATTTGCATTATTAAATTCCCGAATCTTCCACAACATTTTGGAGGTCGGCCTGATATCAATAGAAGTTAAAATTGGGTGAAAAGCACGAAAAATACCACCGAAATATATTATACTGTAGATGCATATACAGTAGCTAGCTGGTAATGGACAAAATGTCTTGTATGGAAAGACAAGAAGCCATGGATGGACGTGATGGGCTGATCGTCACGTAAATCTGAATAATGTGCAATGTTATTCGGAAGTTACTGCAATGGAACCTCATTAAGAAGAACTAGTTTAATACGAATTTCTGATAGTACGAACTCATTTCCTGTCTCGGCCGTCCTTGGATAGGAACGAATAATGGTAATTTCTTCGTTTTCCGAATAAAGATATTTGACGTACAGTATATCTTCGGCTAAAACGAATGAATTTTCGAGTTCCGGAGCATTCGCGCTGTTGCGTTAAAACGAACTTACCATACATGTAAAAAGGTACTTCATAACAAGGAATTCCCCGATAAAAGTTGCCGCACCTTCCCCGGGGTAGGATATCGTACAAACTTCGGTGAAACTTTAGTTCTTACTTATAAGTCACACTTTGTCTGATTTCTGATATTACAAACCAATTAACAATTCAGGTTCGACTGCAACAAACTCTCAAGGACAGAATAATAACAACATAGTTCTCAAAATAATAGTTTTTGACAAATCTGTAGTTACAGTACATGTATTGTATATCGATTCAATACTGTCATATTTTTAAAAGTTTTTGGTTGAATTTTTCGGATTGTCCAGGGTTTCGATTAGCCTGTGAACTGCCTTGATTTTAAATGATGATACGGTATTCTTTTTTTCTTAAACTAAAATTGTTTAGATTATGCAATTCCGTTATACATTACTGGTGTATTTTTCTACGGCGTTTTTGTAGCGCTCGTAATTTGTAGCCACAGTTATTCTGGTCGTGGGCTTTGTTTCCTTTTGGACTTAAGTTTTTCCGGCTAAATTTAACCTCAGCAGTAAGGTTTTAACGGCTTCATGATGCGCTTACTTTGAAATGGATTCGGATGGGCTCTTAGGTTTTAATGTTTTTCCAGGCTTTAGTGCTAATAACGTGTTTATGCTGATGAGCCCCGTAATGTAAACAAACTTTTTATGCGTCAATGAAACGCGTAGTTGCCTTTAATGATTTGCTCGGTGCTGCTGCGTGCTTTTATAGCCCAAGAGGTGTTTTTTTTCTTCTATATAGCAAATATTAAATATTTAAACTAAGTTTGTGTATGGTGCCAGCTGTCATCGGTGAGCCGGGTTAGTCCCACGCACTTTCTGTCAAACGAGAACGTTTCATTCCTCGTAAATGGCTCGAAATGCTGCTGACATTTTGCAAAATGTGACGACTTTTACGAAAACCTGTTGGTCTATTTTAACTGCTTACGTTTATTCACTCGCACGAGTTCCCTCCATTTTCTCACTTTAATACGAAAAAATGAGGTTCCTTATAAACTTCCGTGAAACCTGCATTTGCGAGGTTAAAATATTTCCTTTATTATAACTCAAAATATACCGTGATTTGATGTAAGTTTTCGTTGGCTCACTTATTTTTGACACGTACAGTATTCCCTTTTTTTAAATTTTTATCTAGTTCATAGATTTCGATCTGAATTCCCAGAGATGGTCATGACATTAATGATACATTATTGTGATGAACAGTATATAGGCAGTTATATGAAAGAGACGGTATCATGTGATCTTTTCATCGAATCGTCGACTAAAAGATATGGGTAATATCCAGCAACCGAATGAATGAAAAGTCACGTGATATACTGTATACGAACTACGATTTAAACGAATAGAATTTTGATTTTCCTCGAGATTCGTTTTAACGAGGCTTTGGCTGTAACACTTTTGATTGTAACTATAAAGACAGAATAACGACAACATACATGTAGTTCTCAAAATAATAGTTTTTGACAAATATGTAGTTTAAATAAGACAATAAAGGCTCCAATGAAGTCTGCATAAGGGCATAAGGTCCATTAGAAAAAAGGTATAGCACGAGCATCTGTATTTGATAATACAGTCGAACCTCGTTAATACGAATTGGCAGGGGACGTCAACATGCATTTATTCGTTTAAACCGCGTACAGTATAGCTCGTATATATAATCAAAAGTCAGACAAAACTTAAGTGTAATCGAAGTTTGGATGAAATCTATACCCCACGCATAGAAATTATAGGAAGATGCTACGACTTTCATCGGGGAACTCCCCGATATAAGTTACCAATTTTTTTCATCTACAGTATACCTAAAATTCTTTTTAACGAAACGTTGCGCGAATGCTCGGAAACTCGAACATGGATATAAGTTGTTTACCGAAAATTTGTAATTTCCGAATACGGAATTCGTCTGAAACGAATTTAAGAAACGAAGAAATAAAGCACTATTCGTCCATGACCTAGAACATGGGCTAGAAACGAGTTCGTACTAACAGAAATTCGTATAAATCGAGTTCTATTTATAATGAGGTACCATGCAGTGTATACTTTATAATATGAATTGCACTATACGAATCGATGATTAATTTTTGCACATTTGATGCTTTTATTTTTTTCGTATAAAATAATCTGTTATGATATATTTCTCTTATGTTTGTTGATCAAGATGGGTTGTTTTTGTTGTTCCGGTCGGTTTATTTCTTCCGTTTTTGGCTCACGAAGTACATCGACTCACTCGAGTGCCGTTCTCGTTGCATGGACACGAGTGTTTTCCAATGCCCTCCGTAATTCCTTGACCCACTCCTACGTGTAGTTTTCTTCGAATTCTTCTTTTGATTGGTTATTTATGTCGCGAGCATTTGGGACAATTTGTCGAAAAATCGACGCTATGCATGGATTGTTGTCGCGAATGATTTGTGCGTGCGAAAAGGGTTTCAATCCTAAATTGTAAACGAAGGGTGGGGAAAAAAACGCCAAAAAGTCGTATAAAAGTAGGAAATATTGGACGAGGGGTTGTTTTTACGAGGACATTGTTTTTATTTATTATGTCATGGTTTGGTGGTTAATGTCATCGCTCCCATTACTCCTCGCGTTGACAATTGCCTTTATTTAGGCCTAGATCTTATACCGTCCGCAATCGAATTTATATCCATTTCCTTAATTTAATACTATTACTCGTATAAATGGACTCTTTATCGGACGTTTGGGGTTTGACCATCGGCGTCTGATCAACCTAAATTCCGTTCGTACATGTATAGCCATGGCATGCACTTTAGAATTTTAATGCGAATTTAAATGTCGCGTCATGTTGACACAAACGTGGCATATCAAAAAGACATAAATAATTGCTGGAAGGAGCCAATATGCGAACGAGTACACTCTACGTCATTACTACGAACATGTCAGATAAATAATTTTGTTTGTTTAGTTTAATGTTTCATCTAATCGAAACCAACTTTTGTTATCTAATATTGGGTTACTAGGGCATGCAGCACACATTTTGATAGATACAATGTATTTTTGCAAATGTTTTTTGTAGATGGGTTTCTTGGAATTTTATTAATTTCAGAATTGGGGTACTCAAACAGACAATTTTATTAATTTCAGAATTGGGGTACTCAAACAGACAATGGATCCTTTTAACTGTCGTAAATAAATGGGTGCGAAATTCGAAGCGCTAATTTGGTTCAAAAGCTCATTCAAAGTTATCGCTGTTTTGCAATTGCATTCCTTGTGCGCACGTGACAGCTTCTGACTGAGTACCCCTAATACGCTTATAGACAATTAATGGATAATGACGATGCTATATTGTCATTACAGCAGACTCTAGATTATCCGGAGACGGATTAACCATGGTCACGTTTTACATAGTCATTGTTGACCAGTCAGTCGTCATAGAAAAAATATTAAATTAAAATATAACATCTAAATTAAAAATATACGTTTTTTTCTCCAAATATTCAATTTCTCCAAAAACTTTAAATTTTGCTATATTTTATTTTTCAAAAAAAAATTTTTTTTGGTAAGAAATAATTTTTTAAATAAACTGCATGTCCATGTACATTTCAATTTTTTTTTTTTTTTTCGAAAATTTCAACTTTTCCTCAAAAAATACATTTTTTTTAAATATATAACATTTAAATACAAAAATTTACATTTTTTTTTAAAAATCCAGCTTCTACAAAAACGTTTTTTTTAAAGAAATTCATTTTTTAAATATATATATTAAATATATAAATTATTTTAGCAACATTCAAAGTTTATGGAGAAGCTGAATTTTTAGGAAAAAAATGTATTTTTTTTAAATGTTATAGCTATGTTATATCATGGTTTCATTATTCTAATCATGTTTGTTACTATCATATAAATTCTTCGAGTTTTTCTCGCATTTTGTGGTTTTATCCGTGGACCTCAATTTCGTATAACATGCCCGGATAATCGAGTTTACCTATAAGTATAAAATCCAAACCATAAAAATGTGACAACCTAGAAAGGAGATAAGGGGATAATTTGAATAAATGTTAACATAAAGCTGAACTGGTGACATCATTAGAGCAAATGCTTCCAAATTGACAAATACGTGCATGTGTTTGAAGAAGGGCTATTTTCGGATGTTGGTGAATTGCTTTAAGAAATGGTCTTTTTTGCGCCATTTTTTGACAGATTTGACAAACTCTGAATAATAAGAGCATTTATTTTCCGCGGCTGCAGCGTAAATGAAATTCAATATGGAAATTTAACGATTTATTGTACCTGTGCGAGCCTGCGCATATTTTTCGCATCAAATTTCATTCAAAGGCAATGGAGCATCATTTTATACGCAAATCACCAAAAAGCGACTGATTTCGAGCAGTTTTCTTCGACTTTTTTGCCTTTTTGAAATATGATCATCTTAGATAAACGTGAGAAGGGACGAAATCGCTGATTGATGCAAACGTTTCGCGTATTCCGCTCGTGTTCGGAAAATTTATAACTGGTTGCAAGAATTGGTTTCAAATATAACCAGATTGCAAAATATACTGTACTTTGATTGGAAATCTTACGCTGATATCAGATTACTATACAGTTTGAACCATGGCGCAATTCTTGAAATGACCTTGCCCGAAACTTGCGCAGTATCTGCTAATTATACTTGTTTGCATTAATTGTTAACAACTCTGTTCAGATATCGAATATGTCATGGTTGTTAGCTGGTATTTTCCTCAACTGTCTTAAGCATGACGAGATTACACGACCAGTTTATTGTTCAACTGATCGTGTTTCATTTACGTGTATGCGTTACCCTTAAGCTCACACTAAGGAAACTTTAACGAAACGTTGTTTCCGAAACTGGACATTCAGTTTACCAAACGGAAATTTCAGTTGACGTAACTGAAAATTCAGCTGGCGCAACTGGAAATGTAGTTGGCGCAACTGGAAACTCAGTTGACGTAACTGGAAACTCTTAGTGTGCATGGAAAGCCGGTTAACGCAAGGTTCGGAAACTTGCCTTCCAGTTTCGGAAACTACGCGTCTGTTTAAGTTTCCTTGGTGTGTTCCCACGTACTTACTTAAAGCTATACGTGTATAGGTAGTCAACACTGGAGGAAATAAAAGGAACTTCCTGTTGCTAATTGTTTATGGAAACATAGACATGTGAAATTTTTGCAAAACGTTTATTTTCAGAAACCTAAATTCAAGTAATTTACATAAGTTTGTTTCCAGAAACAAATGGCACCATGCAGTTAGCAACAAGAAATTTCTGTTTCCTCGAGTATATCTAAATCTGGTTTCTCTTGCTTTTTGGATACATTCACCTAAGTGTGTTTTCGACGATTTATGAACACTGTGGCTACAATTAATTGTATAAATTGAAACCTTTAAAATCAACATCTAACGACCCTAACTGCATTCAGAAATTTTTAAATAATACAATGCCAATTTAGGACGAAATCTTCATAAAACCCTCGTTAATGGGTATATCTCAGTCCATGAGTTGAGATGGGGCCTTGAACGGAAATGTTCGTAAGTCGGGGTTGGTCCATTCATTGCAGGGTGAGCCAAAAGTTGTCTCATAAACTTGCAGCGTTTACTTTTGGCTCACCCCACGTCTGTTTTTCTTTCCTTTCGGCACATAAATGTCATTTTGCACGCCTATAAACGTGGGCAGTTAGTGCCAAATTTTAATATCTGGTACACACGCTCGGCGTAAACTTCCCGTTTCGTGTTCCCGCTGAAACGGATATAGTACAGTACGTATTTTATTCGATGTCTTTCGAGCTATTGAATTTTACGCCCGTCTCTACGGTGAAATATTCGGATGTTTGTTCTTTCTTCGGGGTTTCTGGCGTTTTTTCCACCCTGTTTTTGCATATACAGTAGTAATGGCAGGCGTTATTTAACGGTGGCCCGGCCTGCTCCCGCGTCCCCTTTGCTCATTTCAATGTATCGGTTTATCGAGCTTTTCGGGGTTTTTTCCCTCAAGAGTAGCTGAATAATGCGACTCTATCACGGCACTATTACCATGGAAGCCGAGCCGAAATGCTAGTAAATAATGCAGGAATTTCTGCTGATCGAATTAAGCGAATACGGGTTCGGGTCCCATACGTGCTCCTGTCCCTATAACTCACTCCACGTTTCACTTTTTATTCACTTTTTGGTGAAGATTTCCAAACTCGCTCGATCAAAACCCGAATTTAGGTATAGGCCAGTGAGGACCGAGCATAAACGACGTCAACCGAGTCGAACATCGGTTAAGACGAATTCGAAGGGACGTCAACATTTGTTCGTTTTAACCGTTGTTCGTAAAAACGTGATTTCAACGTATAAGGACTGAATGTTAAAAAAAATTGGAATTTACGTTGAACTACAATGTTTTCTTATTTATAATCTCTCGATTTTCGGAATTATAATTTACCTAAAATAATCCATTATCGAAGACGGTTTCGTTCGAGAAATTTCTTGAATTCGTTTTAACGAAATGTGGCGTGAACGCTCGTGATCTCGAAAATTCGTTCGTCGTACCCGAAAATTGTATAATTCGAGTTCGTATTAAACGATGAAATTGACATTATTGGAATACACCCTAGGACGGACTCGATATTAGTTCGTTTAAATGATAAATTCGTTTTAAGCGAGTTCGTCAATAGGTTGCAGTGTAGGCCTACATAGTGCTATTTTTAAACACTATATTATTCTTTATTTTTTTCTTAACTTATTTTTGGAGTTATGGTTCGATGGCTGGGATATGTTGGACTGAGAGTCAAGGTCCATTTTTATTATTTATGGAGCTGGGTATATTTCGATTTACTGTAAATTTATTTTTCGGTTTGTGTTAGTGATACTAAGAAATGTCTGTTATTTTAAAATGTTGAGAGGCGGATATGAGATAGATCTGATGTTCGTATCATTCTGAATTTTTTATAAGTTAGAAATGAACAACGGTCAAGATGTCAAAGAAAAGGAAAGATGTTGGCAGTGGCTTTGCAATTTCATTTCATTTAACTAGCTGTCTTTTGGTTTCTGCCCGATGTTGTAGAAAGCGAAACTCCTAAAAATAAATTGAAATCCATTGTTAATAAATTTAATGTTTTTGACATTTCGATAAACTTATAAGTGAAAAAAACGTCAAATTTGTCATTAGGTTGATCGAAGTCCTTTGCGTTTTTTCGGAGCTCGTTGTTTAAGTCTATACACTATACAGGGTTAACACAAATGAAATTTACACTAACATTTGAATAAAAAAATAACTATTGAAGTTTTGTACTTTTACATCGCATGTTGCTGTAGGTAAACTTAATTTTTTTACCAGCGTGCACAACGATGACGTTATTTGAAACAAATTTTCACGTTTTCCGAGTACAAATTTGCCCAATTTTTAAACTTTTCGTAATACAAATTTGCAAGATTTACAACCTTTTCCAAAAACAAATTTTCCAAACTTTCAACATTTTACGAAGAAAAATTTGCGAATTTTCAAAATTTTCTCGTCCTAATTTTGTAAAATTGTTTCACATTATCATTAGTAAATTTTGCAAAATATTGAAAAATTTTCTGTGTTGATTTTGCAAAATCGTGGACATTGTCTCGACGCTCATGGAAATTTGTATAAAAATCTGGAAAAGTCAGGAAAGTTGAATTTGAAATTTCTGAGGGAACCATGATGATGTAGGCCTATATCAATTAGGGTACAGTAGCGGTGTGCGAAATATTTTTTAATATTTTAAGAGAGAAGAGATGTACACTGTATGTATGTATAATTGTGGCTTAGTGAGCGAAAAGTTGTTCCATGATGCGCCTTTGCTGAAGTGGTATGGGGGCGCTTCGGTCATGATTCGTTCGTTAGGCCTACTTCTTCGGATGTTCCCGCATAATCTGGAATTCCAATTTTCGAGTATCTGTCAGACTATTAACGCTATACGTGCCTCCACTTGTCCGCTCATCTGATTTCGTTTCCTAATTTTCTGTCCTGCGGTTTTTGCGGCCATCGCGCATTTCTGTTCAACTACTTCGATGGACATTGGCGTTTTCTGAGATTGATCTACTTTTTCGTATTTTTTCTCTTCTTCTGTATACCGTTTGCACCTATTTGAGCTGCTTGAATTAACTCTCATGCCAAAGACGAACTTCATGCGTCCATGGACGTTGTTCGAAGGTCTTTTTATAGAGATAAATTCAATTTTTACTGGTCATCCCATGCACCATGACAAATCAGAAATTCACTGGAGCTTTTCCAGAGTTGGATTACTCGGGCATGCCAAAGTGTTTTTCGTAGATTTGGACGGCAATATCTACATGTATGCCAATTGCTGCATGGGTTGGTTTGACATTATCTGTTTTGCCAAAATGAGGTGTAATATTCCCCATCCCTCCCCCACCACATATATGGTACTGTCTGTGCTGACTTTTTGAATTGAAGTAAACGTTGTTGAATGCAAAATTAACTTTAGGGTAAACATTGAAAGCCGCTTAATTCGATCACGCTTAATCCGATCAGCTGTTTTATTCGATAAAAATTTCCTTCAGAATGGAGTTCTTCCTATACTGCCCTATGTTTTAAAACAGCCGCTTAATCGGATCAACTCACCGCTTAATTCGATCAAATTGCCACGTGTTTACATAACGCAAACGCGCGAAACAATTTTGAGCAACTTTCATACAATTAAGTACGGTCACGTTTGGACAACGCGCATGCGTGCATCTAAGCAGCTAATGCATATATAAGCGACTGACATGTACTCAGATGGATTTTCTGCGTTATTTAGAAAATTAAATTTCAGCCGTTGCAGCAACATGGCATTTAACCGTATATATACATACATGTATACGGTTAAATATAAGTATTTTTAAAACACAGAGAAAATTATTTTGATAAGGTCATCGCTTAATTCGAGCAAAATCTCTGGACTCAACGTGATCGAATTAAGCGGCTTTCACTGTATACTGTAACCAAATTATTGGAATTTAACATGGACATTGCAGCATGGATTTACGAATTTGAAATTTTCTAAAAGTTAACGAACTTTCGATTGATTCGTATTGTATCAACACGTACCTGTCAACCGACACTTCTTAACATTCCGTTTTGTTCCAATGTGTAGTACAAAATCGCTTATTTAGCAATCAATTGTGTCATATACTGACTGTACTCTTGTTTCATATACAAGATCAACGTAAATCTTCATAGGTGGTATTGGTATTTACATGTAGGAAATGGTCTATTGTTGAATTCAGATCAGCCTTTAATTGTCACGATGACTTCATTGTCGTAAAGGCAAATGAAGCCACGTAATGACATAAATATCGATGCAGTTGTATATGTACTTCACCACCTGTAGATTTCGATGATCTCCAGCAGGGAATAACTAAGTCTGAACGCAGCAAGAAATGAATAGTGCAGATCAGTGAGACATAAAATCAAAACATTATAGGCCAAGACAAAAAATCTATATATAAAGAAGAGATGTATGTTTGTATGTGGTGCATGGTTTAGTGGGCGAAAAGTTTTTCCATGGGGCGCTTTCAGCATGGAGGCGCTGTGGTCATGATTCGTTCATTAGGCCTACACATTTATTTTGAAGTGTATACAAATTAAGGATCTCTGAATTCTGCTTGGAGTGCTCGGGTGTGTCTGTCCGAAGTCAAATTTCTTAGTCCTCTAATGCCTTCATTTCATTATTCCTGTGTTCATTTTTAGTGAAAACTGTTTTTGATATCCATGTATTGCACCGGCTAGCATTTCATGGTCCATACATGCAGCACCCTGTATCGGTGGTCATTTATCTTCAGTGGATCAAGTCTTTTTTCAAAGTGCGTGCATTTACGTCGTGCAATATATACTCATTTCCCCGAGTCTTTGCCATAGTTACTCTTGAGACATTGCTGGTTAATTCTTCAAATTCCTTTTCCGTGCAGCTCTTGTATTGCCGTGGCAGAAATATATCGAAAAGACTTTCAGAATATGACTTTCCAATTACTCTCGAATGTCTTCGATTGATTCAAAATGAGATCCTATCGAGGATCTTTTCGTCCATTTCGGAAACATGAGCGAGTCGCGTTAGATAACATCAGGTAGTTTTTCCGTCGACGATGTCTTTCCGGCAATGTCCTGCACAGGAATTACAGCTAAATTCAACGTCGTTTATGAAATCTATAAAGAAAGTACATCAATTTAAAAAACTTAATATAGGATTTAAATTGAATTTCAAAATATAGCCGTACCGCAGATATTATTCCGATTTCATTGTCTGTGGTTTTTATTTCTGCCAATAGATGCATGCCATCCATGGACGATATGCCGCATTGTCCTCCATATACCTTCCGTGCCATTTAAAGATAACTTCCCAAGCAGACGATGCTCCTGGCTGGCTCCGCCTATAGATCAGACATGTTGGGGTACTTCATAATTTTACCGTGGCAGGCGCATTCGTTCCATGTATAATTTTGCATTATTCCTTTATTTAATTATTTATGTAGAAATAAACGAGAAAATTCATACAATTTTTGATTTGTAGCGGGTATATGGGTATAAGTGATAGTATGGGCATTTTCATAGTTTTTAGAATGATGCTCCTTATTAGCACCGCGATTCTCAGATTCATGTATCATGTACCCCACAACACGCCCACAATGTAAATCGAGCCACGTTAGCCACGCCCACGAGCTGCCTGACGTCACGTGCAAGTTATCTATATCCGTAAATGAAGACTATAGATGATGTTTACAGCCTTACCTCGATCGTTAAGACGAATCTAATTCATCGAAGTTTGGACGAAATCCTGCCCCCATGATGGATACCGTATTCCCGCGCAAAGAACGACATGGCACTATATATAGAGGGATAGCTACATGCCACTATACCCGGGGAATA
>JAQGAO010005502.1:0-13514 GCA_034697705.1 Ommatoiulus sabulosus
AAATCGATTAACACCAAACTGCAAACGGAAACTGGGGGGGGGGGGCAAAATGGAGGGAAACACGCATGCAGGAAAGCAGGGCAAAAAACACAGAAAATCGAAAATATTGAAAACATTTCTATAAATGAAAATCATATTTCCATGCACTTTTAACAAATATCTACAAATTTTTTTTTTTCCATTTCAAATGATTAATGGAAACTGGGTGGGCCAAAATGGAGGGAAACACGCATGCAGGAAAGCATGGCAAAAACCACAGAAAATGGAAAATATTGAAAACATTTCTAAAAATGAAAATCATTTTCCATGCACTTTTAACAAATATCTACAAATTTTATTTTTTTCCATTTCAACTGATTTACTCAGCTAGGAGAATGTTGATACCACCTTTTTAAAGGTTTCGAAAAGCCTGCGCGTTTTCTTGTTCATTTTTTAATAAATATAACAAAAAAAACCAAAATAACGTGAAATTTACAGTATGAATGTACATGTACAGTGTAATGTTCATGCGAAATTTTTAGGTAAGATTTCCAAGTAGTATTTATCTTATGGGACACTTTCTCATTTTCGAATACCGATTATTTAATTCCCGTTACATTATGAATTCTTTTTTATAACAAACTGGGCAATTTCATTTTTGTAACCAAGTTTCTTCCATTTCTTGAAACATTTGAAATTTCATACGTCCATTGGCTGGGGCGCCATCACGATGACTATCTTTCCTCAGGTGGCGCCACCATTCCTCGTAAAATTTGACAATCGAAAACGCCGAAGTGTGAAATGTCGGTGATTTATTGTTGAATAGCGCGTCTCTTTCTTCGTCTAAATCCATGTGTTCGAGAGACATTTGACCGAAAAGCGTTGTCGTCGATGCCCCGCTTTCAAATTGCCAGTTTTCGCCTCGGAATTCGCTCGCTACGGTGTTCCAGTGTGTCCCAAGCCTAATTTTCTTTCTCCGCGCCATTCTCGGTGTCAACATGGCGGCGGGTGAAGCGACCGATTGACGGTTGTTTCGATTGGCACTTTGGATCGTTCATTCAACGAGCTCTGGGAGAAATCGCCCTTTAATCGAGTTGTTTCGAGACGAAGAACCCAAGGTGAATACCTTTGAGATTATTACGATAGCGTTGAAGCGCACTTGCTGTGTCAATGTGTTAACCGCAGAGGTGCACGCATATCCCTCGCCTATTCTTTGGAACGATTTTGAGAGGGGGTGGGGGAAGGGGATAAATCGAGGCGTGGGCTTGTCACTTTTTTTCCACCAAAATTGCCTTTCGATAGTTTAAATATCAAGTGACATGCTCAGGTCAGGCGCCCTCTTACGAACTAACCTTTATATCGGTAGCGTTTGTGTCAATGATCTGCTATTTGATATGACGCCGCAGATTTTTATGGGTTTTTCTGCTAGGCTTAAGCCTAGAAATTATTAGCCCCGGTTTTAATCTGGTCTACCTTCTGGCTTGCGTTACGTACGCTTGCTACTCGTGATGGTACATCGTTGAAAGGTGTTGCAAGTTGCGTGTATTTTGGCACATGCTGTATACGAAGTACTTGAGCAAAATGGGTGCGAACCCTAAGCTGAAAGGATGCAAAAGATTCGCAGCATCCCATTCAGCATTGTTGATAGGCTGGATGAAATCGCCAGAACGACAGATGGTTGAAAATTGCAGTTTTAACTGCCTACAAATGACTGTGTGCTGTGTAATGGTAATCTGCAGTTAGCGGATTAAGACATAATGCAATAAAAGCGCATATTGTTGTTTGCGTTGGCCTTCATTAGCATTATTCGTTCATTAAGACTGGTTTCAATGAACAATTTCCATTGTTGTCGCGCATTAAATCCAGTTTCATTTACTGAAAGTCGACGTGTGTAATCAGTCCGTAGGAAAGAAAGAAAAAAATTTGGGAAGTCTTGCGTGTTGGAAAAGTGAAAAGCGTAAATAAAGCTAGGAAGGATAAAGGTCGTAAAGAGTAGTTTATTTTGCATATTGTTAAAAAAAAGCCGAAACATTTCAACATGTTTTTTAATTTATTATTTTAGACAAAAGGATAAAAATAAGAATTTATTACTCTCGAGAGCAGTTCCCAATATGGGTTAATGGTTTACAGAATTTAAACTGCCATAGCGCAGAAATTATTGAAGAAAGTTTTGTTTCCAGACGTTTTTTTATGAGTCGTTCACACAGTAAACCTACCTGTACTCGTTATTACTTAATTCCAGACACGAAAATCGCAATAAAATTCATTTTGATGGGAATTACCATAGACAAAGCAAAGGAAAAAAACTTCTTGAAACCTCATTTGGTGGCCAATTCAGTCGACAAAAGATTAGTGCACTCCTGAATAAACTGTTGAGGATTTGTCAACATTTCAATCGTTACTCAAAATGCTTTGGGCCAGCAGCTATTAAATGGACTTATTTCTAATAAAATAAATATCCGAAACTGGAACGATATTCGACGAACATACTGTACATTTGCAGTTATCAAGCATTATTTGAATAGCGCGTACTCTCATCATCAAATGATCTATTTACATTTATATGGTGCTTAACAATTGTAATTACTCTAGTTAATCTTGTTATCACGTTAATAGTCAAATGCATACAGGTTGCCGCTAATCTGCGATTGTACAAAAATATACCTATAGAGATAAGCTATGCAACGCTAAATAGGGGTTGAAACTTATCGAGCCAATTTTAACGACCATATACAGTAATTAATTTTAGATCTAACAAAGCCTCGCAAAGCTAGATCACGAGCCTTGGGCGAGTATGATGACACTGTTTGGAATGTAGGGTTCCGGTGGCTCTTATTCTTAAAAATTCCTCGGTTTTGGCCTCAGGCTCATACCATGCACTACCTTTTATCATTTGAAGCAGCTTAAAAATGATTTCAATCCCTTCGCAGTACCGGTGCTATTCATGTTGCATCATTCCCCACAAACGAAATGCATGTCCATGATCAAGTTTTTGTGATGATTAGCATCCGCACGCGTAAAATGCAGAAACAACAGGAATTGTACGTCATATAGTTGACTGATTTCTGTTAACAATGGACGTTATTGAAATAGTTTTTTACCCCTTGACTGGACTAGCCAAAAATAGCGCGAAAAGAAGCTGGTCAACATTCTCCCTTTCTTAATGATTGATTACCAGAAACCGTCATCTTCCTGCTAACTAGGACAGTGAGCTAGCTCGGCCAACCACCACTTAAAATTGCACAGCTGACTGCTGTGCTTGAATGTTTTAGTGAACTTGAAATCTCAAGGGCTAATCTTTGTGAATGGCTGTTGCCATCTTCGTGCACTTGGCCTGCATATGATGTCTGGGATGTTTGGTTTAGTTAATGAAAGTGACATTTTCCCATTTGTAAGAAGGCTATTTTAACACTTGTTTATTTCACTTGGGTTAAAACTGGCATTCACATGGCCTTACAGTGTATGTGTGTTCTGAGGCTGTACAGTGGAAAGGGGGGGGGGGGATCTATCGAAATTGAATTAAGCGGAACGTGGTCAATCGCCAATTAGTGGCTACTTTTATTTCGAATAAATGATACGAGGGGAATTGCAATTCAATACCCCCTCCCTCCTTTCCCGTTGACCGGGATGGGACATTTGTGGGAAACAGTTTTGGCGCAACTGTGTTCTGTAAACTAATCTGTAATTTAAAATATTTCATCTTGGTATGTTCCACCATGCTCTATATTTTCCTTCGCATTCCCGCTCACCCCACGCCAGAACGTCCTAACCCCCAAATGGGTCTTTTGGAAACGTAAAAAGACCCCTCGCCGACTATCCATAACTACTGTATATCGTGTGATGGGAATCCTCGGACAAAGACCTCTCGTCCAAGCCATTAGCAAGATTTACACACCTTATTTTAGTACCTAACTTGTTAAAAAACCACTTGTCTCAGTTCTGCGCGAATGAAACTTGCTCACAATACGGGTACTCAGACAGACGCCATACGGATGTTACTTTTTAGTCGTGAAGTCGCGTGTGCCAAATCGATGCTTTCATTGGTTTAAAAACAGCGATGAATTTTTAAACCGATTAGCTTGTTGCTTTTACACACGTGATTTTACGACTGCCAAAAGTCCCATTTTGAAAAAAAAAAAAAAAAAAAAAATTCGAGTTACATGTGGCATCATTTTACAGTATTTGTAAAGCACTTGCTTTAAGTAATGTTAATTATAAGTGTGCGTGAGAGATTGCCGTTTATTTTACCTTTTTGCATTTGGAGCAAGCATTGAATGTATCTTTTAATCTTGTATGTAGATGTTAATTTTAGATTTTTTTTTAAAGAACGTATAAAGTCTATGACATTTATTCAAGATACCACTCAGTTTTATTTACCCTAGTATAAATTTCATGGTTTTGGGTAAACAAACGTGTTGTAATTCTGGTAACTTTTTTCAGTTACAATGTCAACCCCGAACTACAGTTATGTGTTTATAAATAAGGTTCCTAAAAAAGGTGGATTTTTATTGTTTAAGTATAGCTCTATATCACGGATGATATCATGCAACTTCTTTTAGCAAAACAATGTTATTCCTGAGCCCGCACGGTTTAGTTTTTTTAGCTCATAAATTTCAAATTTATTCACTTTTTTTTAAATGACTTTTACCTCATAAATTTCAAATTCATTCTTTTCTTTTTTTTTTTAATGAAACTTTTAGCTCATAAATTTCCAATTTAAGAAAAATAATAATTCTTTCTTTTTAAATGATACCGAACATTTTTTTGGATTCTTACTACCTGCGGCTACAATGGTATAAAATTCATACTATATAGTATACTGTAGTATACATACTATACTAACTATATTGTATATTCATACTATATTTTTACCAAGTTATTTATAATTTGTCGCTTGATTTTTGGGTTTCTAATTTGCCTTTTAATTAACAACTTTTGACAGAACCGAAGTAACAGTATCAACATTGCCCCGCAGGACCGTCTTGTCACATGATCAAAATACAATGTAGTTTAAACGGTCGCGCTTCGCGAGGGTCTAAAATAGACCCACTCTCATAAATGATATACCAAAAAAAACGTGTCATTAATATACTTCCATACTTCGCTTATCTCGTGAATGAGGATATTACATGCATCGAAGCACAGAAGACCTCCAAGTTTGAGGGTGTCTTCTGATGAATTTTGTCGCTAGCTGCAATGCTCCGACTTTTAATCTATCCACAAATGCAATTATAAATAGACTATCTGTGTTAGGGTCTACCACCTCGATATTTGTCGAAAATTATACCATATATCCCTAGAATTTTTAAAAAAAAATTGCCACCAGAAAATGGAAGTAGGCCTACTCAGACAGAAAATTTACGAATCGTACTTTGGTAGTCTTGAAGTCACGTGTACGAAAGGTATACATTAATTTATTTAACAAACAGTGATAACCCTTAGTGAATTTTTCAAACCGATTAACGGATCGATTGTGCCCATGTGATTCTGTCTGAGTGCCCCTTTTAAATAGCGACCGTGAACACTAATTTTTTACTTTTTAGCATTTTCATCACTGCAATTTTAAACTAATTAAAAAAAATTCAATTTTTACCCAAGGCTGCTTTCATCTTTAGCGTTTTTTTTTTTTTTTTTTTTTTTTTTTTTAAATTCTAGTAATTTTTAAATTTTAACATTAAAGTTACTTATTTTTGTTGAAAAATGTGTAATTTTATGATATCTTGTAAAAAAAATTCCATGGGCAACAAATCACAGGTATAGACCCTCATAAACCACGATTGCTTAAATTTATTCTCCTTTTAAATTAAGAAGAAACATTTTAATGGATTTTATGATTTCCAACAAAAATCTAGGTTGTAGACACTTAAAAAAGTTCCCTGCGAGGTTTTTGCTCAAATTCTACATTGAGAGAAACTCTTGGCCAGCGATGTGGATACGCCTACCCTACCTCATTTCTCGTCAATAGAACGGTGCTATTGAACGATGCAATATTGCATGCTTGCTTCGGCATTTATTCACTCTACCCCTAAATGTATGTTTTATGCCAAGACCGATAGCAGCAATTATTGTTTTATTTTGTGCACAGGACACCAACCTTATAGTTACTATAGCAGCGAAGAAGACCGCAGCAATTTATGCACGTTGATGCTTTTTTAAAAAAAAAAAAAAAATAGCCGAATCAATTTTCAGGAGCCATGCATAATATATGCATCTTGCTTTTTTTGCACATTATGTTATTTTTCCAATTCTATACAGTATTGGAATTTGGCTTGCCACCCACTTTAGGCTGTTAAACCATGCAAAAACATAGCTGCTGTTGTTTGTTGGTTAAAACTAAAAAATAATCATTAGCTGCTGAACTGTCCATTTTCAGTGTTTTAATTGTTTGCATCTGTCACAAGATGTTACAGGTTTCACCAGTACTTCATAGTGGAATAGTTGCTGGTGATCTCCCTTCTATATGGCGATTTTTTGAAGATGAATATAGACATAAAATTAAATATTTTCGATAATTTTGTTCTTGCATAGAAAAACAAGAAATTTAAAACTAAAATTGGGCGTTTCATATTTCCCAAGCGTTAATTTTGTTTAAATTAAGCAAGAAAATGTGAATTTCCTCAATTCCTGCTTATTTCCTTTGATTTTCCATAATAGAAGGATGGAACGCCAAAACACTTTTAGCATAAGTAAGTTCACTTCGTGTCGGCACTTTGATGTTTTCATGGCAAAAACGCTGCAGCGCCGCCCTGTTGGCGCGCGGATATCAACTCGCCCTCAGCCACACCCTGCGCTTGTAAACGAATCGTAAGTGGGTGTGGCTTCATCGTAGTGATATCCGCTTACCAACATAGTGGCGCTGCAGTGTTTTTGCCATGAAAAAAGTGGCGAGTGAACCTACTTGTGCTGTATTTCATATACTGGGCTTTTAGCAAGCAGATCCATCTTTTCGAGTAAAGATAAAAATTTCAGGGATTCCACAAATTAAAAAAAAAAAAACTTTCAATGTTTCTTTTTTTCTATACTTTTTAAAGACATTTTTAGTGTTCAAGAAAATTTCCCTAATTTGCTGCATTCAGTCAAATTAAAAGCTCCGTTTCGTGAAACGAATCACAAAAAAAGGTTTTCATTTTGTATTCCTTTGAAATCGTCGTTAACCCATTCACATTTCTCAAATAAAATTTTCAAAACTTGGAAGCCTAGCATCAATAATGCAACCGCCTCATACGTGAAATTAGACTAGACTAGAAAACAGAAGTGAACCAACCACGGTATAAAACTTAAATCTTTCTAAATTATTTATTTTCGTTTATATTTGAGAAGTTTCAGGTCAGAATGAGACTGGGCGAAGTTAAATAAAATGCACAGAATTCGAAATAAAAATGATTTGTTTTGTTTTCATGTTTTTTTTGTGTATATATTTTATGAATTCATTTCGCTGTACAAAAAAGAAGCATTACTTGATTTTGCTTTTATTCAAAGATGTCTCTGAAGTACTGTAATGCAGAAATGTACTCACAATTCCTTGAAGGTTAAATGGATATAGATAGTATGCATGTATTAAAAAATAAGTCCGCTTAATTAAATTAATCCTTAGCATTATGAATTAAATTCGGACGCATAATGAAACTACTGTGCATGTTCCATGCTAAACATTAGCATTAATTAGAGAAGGTTTAACCTTAGTAAGAAATTGAAAGTTTTAGAACAAGTTGAGTCACAGTGTACATGCGAGCGTATTAATACTACCATCTAATGATAGAGCTTAACGTACGGTCTTCAAGGTCGTTGGCTGATCATTGATAATAGAAGAACATGATAATAACTGCGTTGATGTAAGACGTGGTTGTGCTGATTATTGCCAATTGTAGATAGGGTTGTTACAATGTTACACTAAAACATTCGTTTTTATTGAACAGAGAGAGATTGGAATAGAAACGATTATGAGAATGTGTATCTGAAATTGAACATGGTTGAATAGCATAATAGGCTAAGGAGGTGGAAATATCTTCCATATGGTTGTGGTACATGGCGAGTTTCACCAACTTTTCTTCAGTTTTGTTTCAAAAATTAACTACATACTGTATGTCCCTTTGAAATTCCTCTTGTTACGCAACAGTTCAAGCTACTATACATCAAAGCGTGCTCAATGTAGAGAAAATGTAAGCTGAACCAAGACATGAGGCAGTTAATTATAATTTTGTGCTGTGCTGCTATCCATCCAAACTGTTTAGTAAACGTGTTCTTAGTTTTGTCATTTGTACTACCACAGTTTTTTTTTGTTCCTTGCATTGACTTGCACGCTCCAGTGGACTTGCAATGTTTCATAACCGGCAAACCAAGTCACATTATTGATTATTTTAATTAAAAGAAAATTCAAAGTGGTCTATTGGGCCCTGTGTTAAACGCACTTGCCTCATCTGTACCTTTTTCCTGATTTAACCGCCTCTCCTTTTTACTGGGTTTATGTATTTTTCTCTGGTTACATTTCGTGATGTTCAGCTCCCGAAGAACTGTCAGTGCTGTTCGAGCGACCTTTTTAAATGTCAGGACTAACTGCTCCTGACAATATTATATAAGAACGTTAACCTTAAGACTATTATCTCCATGTATCTAGAATGGTTAGGAATCCTCAACCATTTGATGCGAATTCATTCAAGAAAAAAAAATAACTAGGCCTACTGTAGTACGTTGCATTTATATACATGTATATGATGGAACATTAGTAAGATCTACCATACATGTATGTTTTGGAGGAAACTGAGGGAAATTTGTACAGTGTATCATAGATGCTTGTCATGGTTGCAAGCTTTGTTGTAATTTTTTTTTTAAAAAAAAATGGCGATTTAATATTAATATCATTTTCCCAATCCTAAATGTTCTGAATAGTCGTGAAATTTCAGGGTTCCCCCAAACCTGGAAAAGGCAGGGAAGAATGGTTTATTTTGAAAAAGTCAGGGAAATTCAGCGCAGTCATGGCGATCCAAATTTAATACTTCTACAAGGTTAGCTCAGGGCCCATTTTCCGAGTAGAAATTTGTAAAAAAAAAATCCACATTGTCGGAGTACAGAGGCAAAATTTTTCACGTTTGCTGAGTATTAATTTTCAACATTTTCCACGTTTTCCGAGTACAAATTACCAAAATTTTCCGAGGACAAAATTGTACAATTTTTTACTTTTTCCGAGCACAAATTTTCAACATTTTCCGAATACAGAATTTTCCCATTTTTAAAAAATTAAAAAAAAAAATTCATGTTAATTTTTAAAAATTTTCGTTAGTAAATTTAAAAAAAATATTTTCCAGTGTCAATTTTTGAAAATGTCAATTTTTCACGTTGCCATTGGTCAGGGAAGTTAAAAATGAAATATCTGGGGGAACCCTGAATTATGATTAGGCTATTATTAAAAATGGGGAATGTTTGGTTGTTGTGAATTTGTCATTGCATATTGCAGTGACAAAATTACTGCACGATTCATGTTTGTTTTCAGTCAAGGTTAGCATTAGTGTTTGGAGTAGATTTTCTAATACATGTACATGTAGGCCTATCACATAGCTTGCTAAATGCATTTTAAATATAGCATACATCTTAAAATCTTTAGTACGTTGGTACAAAAGCTAGCATGCAATCAGATATGTTCGACTTATTAAATGACAATTAATAAAAAACAAATCCTGTAATAAAAAAGTTATGTGATGTAATTTAAAAAGTGGCGTAAATTGTAGAATTTCGTTGGGATTTTATTTTCGCAGTACAAACAAAGCTTCAACATTCTTTATTTTTTATCTTTTCCTTTATATTCAATTTTATTATTTGGATTTGATTGTTTTTTTAGTTGGGCCCTTTTTAGGGCCCACTTTCCGAGTAGAAATTTGCAAAAATGTTCCACATTTTCGGAGTACAGATCTGCAAAATTTTCCACGTTTTCCGAGTAGAAATTAGCAAAATTGACCATGATTTCCATGTAAAAATGTATACAATTTCCCACGTTTTCTGAGTATTAATTTACAAAGTTTTCCACGTTTTCCTTGTACAAATTTACACAATTTACACAATTTCTGTGTTTCCGCATTTTCCGAGTAGAAATTTGCAAAAATGTTCCACATTTTCGGAGTACAGATCTGCAAAATTTTCCACGTTTTCCGAGTGCAAATTTGCAACATTTTCCTCGTATTCAGAGAAGAAATTGGCATAATTTCCCACTTTTTCCTAGCACAAATTTAAAAAATTTTCCCTTTTAAAAACATTTTCATGCAATTTTTTTAAATTTTTAAAAAAAAATGTCAATGTTAATTTTCAAAATCGGCGTTCGTAAATTTTAAAACATATTTTCCAGTGTCAATTTTGGAAAATGTCAATTTTTCACGTTGTCATTGGTCAGGGATATTTTTTTTAAAACCTGGAAAAGTCAGGGAAGGTTTAAATGAAATTTCTGGGGGAACCCTGTTATTAAAAGTCAGGGAACTTGAAAATGTCTGGAAAAGTCAGGGAAATTCAACGCAGTAATGTCGATCCAAAATTAATATATATATCTACATGGTTAGCTCAGAGCCGACTTTCTGAGTACAACTTTTGAAAAATTTTCCACGTTTTCCGAGTAGAAATTTGCAATATTGTCCACGTTTTCTCAATTAGAAATTTGCAACAATTTTCACGTTTTTCCGACCACAAATTTTAACATTTTTAAACACTTTCCGAAAATTTTCAATGTTAGTTTTCAAAATGGTCGTTAGTAAATTTTGAAAAAGGTCAATTTTTGACATTTTCATTGGTCAGGCAAATTGAAAATGAAATTTCTGGGGGAACCCTGTTACTGTCTCAAATTGGAAATTGAACATCTTTAAGTTGTGTCACTTTTGAAGGGGCGGTGTGATGTGCCGTGACACGTTTGGATAAGTGTCGTGTTTTCGACGTCTCACACCCCTGAAACTACTCAAGTAAAAGGGAAATTGAGCGCAATATCGCATAGGTGATGTGTTAGAAATTGCAAAATTCAGTAAACGGGGTACCTCCAATCCTGGAAAACTCTCAAAATTTTCAAACTTTTCCGAGGTCATCTATACAAATTTTCCCACATTTTCCCCATGTACAAATCTTCAACATTATCGGCTGTTTTCGCGAGTACAGATTGGTAATTAGATTTTCAAAATTTCCAACAGATTCAGAAGATAAATTGGCAAAATTATCAATCTTTTCAGGGTACAAAATTGACGATTTCCGAGTATAAATTTGCTAAATTTTCAAAATTTTCTGAATACGATTTTTTTTAAAGTTTCGTAAGTCCGAATGGTTGAAGGAGGGGGGTCCAATTTTGGAAAAACTTCGAGGACGTCCTTTTTGAATGGCCCCTTACTGGGGGGAGGGGGTCGAGGGGCCCAAATAAGCTTGAAGCCTTGGGGCCCTACCATGGGTTAATACGGCACTGGACACTAGTGGCATTAATAAACAAAAGTATGTTAAGATGGGTCATTTTTACCGAATATCGAGCTCGTTTCGCTCGACGTAAAACAGTCGTAAACCAGAAATTGAAGATTTTGTAGTTGCGTCACTTCCGACGCGACGTATTATAGTCACTGTATCGCACCATCATCTCAGAAGTGACACAACTCAAAAATCCTAAATATCAATCAAATAAAGTGACACTTCTGTCATTTAGGCAAAACTACGTTAAGCTGAGATGTGTCGTTTTTACTGAATTTGTTCATTTCGCGTGCCTTAATACTGAAAAGTGGAAGGTCTTTCGAGATGTCACTTTTGAAGCTGGGTTGCCATCTGTCGATAAAATGTTATACCACTTCCGGTCATTTTAGGCATACCAACAGCCTGCAACGCCCCGCCACCCGCAAGAAATCGGAAAGCAACGTGCCGTTCAGCCAGCCCCGCACCGCCCCCGCTTGCCGAAAGTTCTCCGAGTCGGACATCACCCTCCTGCAGCCCGACTCCTCGCAGCTTCTCTCCAAGTCCGCGGCCATCAGCATCCCGCAGAAGTCCGACGATTGCTCCCCGCTTTCATCCTCCTTGGGCGTGCTCAGTCCGGACAGTAAGTACATCCTCGACTCGGCCACCCTCGTGTGTGCAGGGGGTTCCTGGAAAACCTGGAAAAGTCAGGGAACTTGAAAATGTTTGGAAAAGTCAGAGAAGAATGACTTAATTTGAAAACTTCAGGGATATTCATCGTAGTCGAGTACAAAATTGCAAAATTTGCCACATTTTCTGAGGACAAAATTGTAAAATTTGCCACGTTTTCCGAGGGCAAAATTGCAAAATTTGCCACGATTTCCGAGGGCAAGATTGCAAAATTTTCCACGTTTTCCGAGGGCAAAATTGCAAAATTTTCCACGTTTTCCGAGAACAAGATTGCAAAATTTGCCACGTTTTCCGAAGACAAATTTTAACAATTTCCCACGTTTTCTGAAGACAAGATCGCAAACTTTTCCTCGTTTTCCGAAGACAAAATTGCAAAATTTTCCACGTTTTTCGAGGACGAATTTGCAATATTTTTCATGTTTTTCGAGGGCAAATTTGAAACATTTTTCACGTTTTCCAAAGACGAAATTGCAAATTTTTTCCACGTTCATCCGAGGACAAATTTGCAAAATTTCCTAGTTTTCCGAGGACAAAATTACCAAATTCTCCACGTTTTCCGAGGGCAAATTTGCAAAATTGGCCACGTTTTCTGAGGACGACATTTGCAAAATTCTCCCCGTTTTTCTAGGACAATTTTGCAAAACTTTTTACATTTTCTGAATACAAAATTGTCAAATTTTGGAAAAAAAAAAATTTCGAGCAAATGTTTTTTAAATTTTTAACATTTTTCTACGTTAATTATCAAAATTGTCATTAATAAATTTTGCAAAATATTTTACCGCGTCGGTTTTGCAAAATATGTCAATTTTTGACATTATCATTGGTCAGGGAAATTTTTTTCAAAACCTGGAAATGTCAGGGAAGTTGAAAAAGAAATTTCTGGGGGAACCCTGGTGCGGTTCCATCCATTCCGGGCTGATTCCGGTCATTGTTATTTTTTAGGAAGGACTCCCCAGGATGGAGGCAATTCTTTGGACGAGGAGTTGTCTTCGCCTCTACGAGCCATCGTGGGAAGCGCTGGCTCTCCGTACTCCTACCGTCATCGGGTGTCCACGGTGAGGCCGGGCAGAGCTCTCATCAATCCCTTCGACCCATCGCACGTCACCATAAAACTTACGTCCAACCGAAGACGATGGACGCACGTCTTTCCTCTTGGTAAGTCAACTCCGGAAAGCCGGAAATTGGAGAAATAATCCGGAAATAAGTCATTTTTGGAAGAAAAAATTACCGGTCTGATGGATTTGTGATTTTTGCAATTGTAATTTTTTGGGGGGTAAATGGTAACTTGTTTCGGTTTTTTCAACTTTATCTTATAATTACGCAAAATTAGCCACTTGTTGTTTTTTTTCTTGAAAAATTGGTAACTCATTTTTTTTTTCAAAATATGAGCTTATTTTTATACAAAATAGTAACTTGTTTTTTTGGAGGGGGGGGGGAGATAGTAAATAGCT
>JAQGAO010005503.1:0-13513 GCA_034697705.1 Ommatoiulus sabulosus
GGTGAAAAATGTTTACCTTAGTTCACTCTAACACCAGTTTGAGTTTGTACCATGAGTTCAAAAACACCCTGTATACTGTGGTACGAGGTATGATTCCATAGTGCATGTACATGTAAATAGACGTTTGTATACACATGTACAGACTAACGTATATTGCAGTTCAGAAATAGACGTGTATTCATTTGCGTTGCGTTCAATCGACGAGCAATTTTATTGACTTAATTCAATCTAGGAAAAAAAACATGTCACCGCAATTTACAAGTTGGGAGAGCGGCTTCTAGTAATATAATCATTTTAATGGCTTCTGTATCTATTTGGCATTGCAGACTGGAGCAATCTCATTCAAATATTTTCCAGATAAGGGTTCATGGGTCGTGTAAACATGCGATTTTTACGACTTTGCATATGGAAAAACACGTAATTACAATTTAAATTGCGAATCGATCGAAGTGGCTATAACACTACTTCCATTTACGAACTGTATTGCAATTTCTGTCTATCTACTGATGCATGTACATGTATACAATTTATAATGGCTACAGTTAACGACATCGAAAAGTTTATATTGCTACGCGATTTGCACCCGAATCCTGATAATGCATGCGAGAGCAACGATTCGCTGGGTAATTTTCAGACGCAATAGAGGTACGATTACAGTACTCTGAAAGATGCTTTACGAATTACACTTTAGCAGTCTTGGTTTAAAACTTATTACGCAATATACTGCATAAGTAAAAATTGGTGAAGCTCATAATTTTAAGTTTTGAAATGTTCTACCGTTTTCTCTTACGACTTGTTAAATTCCCTTGTCAGTTCAACGAATTTTCAAGTTTCCAAGTACCACGTTGTTCATCTTCTAAGATTATTGATGGAATCGAGGGATTCACAGAATTACGAATTCGATTAATGGGTAAATGAACGAACCAAATCAGGTCAATTGTTGTAAGCATTAAAGAGAATCATTAATAGATCAACGTAAAATATGAATGACTCCCTCCTGAATGATTCAAAACTGAACATTTTCATTTTTATTTAATCATAAGCTTGTTCTGATTTGATTACCTCAAATAATTACATTACTGACCTTTTTCGAACTTAACAGCTACAGTATGTATAAGGGCTTAGACGGGCATCGATGTGCAGTCGCAGATGCCGTCCCATGATCTTAATTTTATAACATCTTTCTGGAGTTTCTGGAAGGAAAAAATCTTGCAGTTTTCTAGCGATACTCAGGCAGAAGCTTAATTAAGGATGACACTTTTGACAGTCGTGAAGTCACGTGTGCAAAATCGACACTTATTGATTTTAAAAAATTCACTAAATTCTCCGTTAAATCTGGTTTTCAAAGCTCCTGTATGTTTGATCAAATTTCATAGCTTCTCGCTTGTCAGTTGGTAGAGTTCAATATCTCGGAAAGTTTAGAAACGCAGTAAACCTGAAGAGAAAATCCTAAGTGCCCATTTGGCACGATTTCTTGACGACAAGAAGCTCGAGCGAATGGGCAAAAGTTGGCCTTTTTTAAAATTTAGGAACTCTTACCTCCGTTTGTGGAAGGTATCAAAATGGATTTTTTTTAGAAAACTTAATGAAAAGTTGGGGCATCGCGTTGTGGGAAACGTGAAAGGAGTAAATGAAGTACGTTGTTTCATTTCCTTTGGATGGCTTTGTTTTGTGCAGGAAATGAATATCTAGGATTATCAGGGTCTTTGGATGGGCGTGCGGGCTGTTCTGAATATCGTTAAACCCTCACGTTGCCAGCTAGGGAAAGTCCCTTGCAACTATATATACCGTATAAGACAAAATCCATATTCTCACATCCGCATCACTCTATTACCAAAGGACATTTCTTCATTTCTGCTATGTCTTAATAGCTCTTCCGATATTTACATTAAATGAAGTCAGAGTAATTGGATTTTTTGCCTTTTTCTAATTATTTGCAGAAAAGCACTCGCGTTAGCGGCTTAATTGTACGGGTTTAACTATATACGCTAGCGCGCATTTATGGAAAAGCAAAATTAAACCGTGCTTTCTCGCAGTTTCTGGCTAATGAGAAGGGGTTTAATGATAGCTAATTGTAGGAATTTAAATTTCCTTCATGTATGTTTAATAGCGCGTACTATTTTCGGCGCGAAAATGACTCGACGAACATGATTTTAAGAGGCTGGCGAATGATGAAAATGCAATTAGTCGTCTTTGCGTTTCTTGGCTTCGAAAAGAATTGCATGGAATAGTCTCCTGGCAGCATTCAGATGGCGCCACTGGTTAGTGTGTTTTTCCGCGAAAGATTTGAAGTCATGCTCATTAATTCGACGTGTTAGAAATTATTGATTAGATAACTGCGGACGATGCAGAAAACATAAAATGATCATCAAAGTTCCGTAAATTAGGTTTCGAATATTAAATTTGGGGTGCGCCTTCTCTGACGCAATGCCGCAGTTTACTCGGAAAACATAAAATGACAGAATGCGGAAATTATGTTGGGACATTTTATTGCACGCAGTCTTATTATACTGTATTTGCACGAGTATCTATTTCATGAAATCACGGATGATTACATAGTTTTGAGGACGATTACAGCAAACATCACTTCATGGACCTCGTGTAGATTTCCTAAGTATATGCCGATATCACGTGACTCGTAGTTCATTGTATATTATCCGCAGGCACATTTGTCCAGACAAAGATTTGATGCAACTACAAAATCCATTGTAGTAGCTTAGACTGCTCTATTGTAATTATCCAAGAATGTTGCGTTTGTTTTGTCGTTAGAGATCAAAGCTAAATATTTAAGCGTAATTGCGAAACTTTCAAGGCGTGCATGGGCTCCAAAAATTCCCCGCGCATCTTTATGCTCGTTCATTAAAAATTCAGTTTGAGGCGGTGGCGCCATCTGAGTTTTGCGCATGGTCCCATATATGCTCCGGTTATTTAGTTTGTGCACACGCCCACCTTTCCCTTAATTGTTACGCCTATTTAAATTCAAGGTAATGAAATTTCTAATGGCAAGACAATGCTGCGGCGGTGGAGAAAGCAATCTGTATATAAGTATATACATCACTGGTGAAAACAAGAGTAATGTTGCTCTCGTCTCGTCCTGGTTGTAGAGAAATTAAATTGGCTCGCAGCGATGTTAAAGTTAAGTGTAGACATTTGCATAGCAAATTAACCGTGGCAAAAGCAAATTGCGGTGTTAAAAACGGCCTAGATATCAATTTTCAAGTTGATCCCCATATACGGCAATTTGATTTCTAAACGGTTTAAGGCTCGAAGATGTGCATAGGACGTACGTGACGCCCCAGGACAAGGATTTCGACCCTTTTCTCAAATGCGAGGGTGAACTTTATGGGGCATCTATTTAAATCTTACGATCTTCTTATTTGCGCAAACTAATTTGTTTTCTGGGCAGGGAATTAAGGTTAAGGCCGTGAAAAAAGGTTTTTTTTTTATTGGGTTCTAAACCCATGCAGGCACTATTCAGCGATTACATAAGGCAATCCCCGATACGTTATTTAAAAAAATCACGCTCGCCTATTAAAAAACGTTCCGACGTATAAAAGCGTATATAGCTCTACACGCGGGCGTATAAAAATAAACGTAAGGATTACTTATTTATGGCTTTTTTACATATTCTTCCCCGCGATGAATTTCAAATGGGGCTGCGCACCATAAACACACTTCGTAGGCTTATAAACCGAGGGACCGCTGAAATCTGAAAAGTCGGACGTTGCGGTAAGACGTGGGGCCAATCCTAGCTAATTAAGAAATCCTCCTAACCCGGGGTTAGCGCCATAACCGGACGACCCCGCGGAAGTGAGGTTTGGGATCATCATAAATAACCCTCGTCCGCTCAAAGTTTTCCGGACCTCTACCGAGTTGAAGCACGTAGCGAACATTAGCCAGAAAAATAGTTCTCATTCTGAGCATTTGGCTGCCATTTGCCACTCCGGAATTTTATTTTATGGGTTTAAGACGCGTAAAAGCCGGCGCGCTATCCATCTCGCGGAATTTTAGAGCGAGAATAAAATTTATATCGATGACCCGTTCCCGCTCAATCCATTAACGCTGAGCCCCTGCTACCTTTTTGCATGCGAAAGCAGCTATGGCAAGGGCTGTTTATTTAAACCATTCTTGTTGCATGCTCCCACCCAAACTTAATTTTTTCTTGTTTTTTTTTTTTTTTTTTTTTTTCCAAACCATCGATTTTTGCGTCTACGTTGACCCAGCTCCTGCGAGGTGGCCACCGTTCTCTCGCTTAAAAAAAATTGCAGCCCAATTTCTGGGCCTGTGTTTTTCATCTCCCTCGCCTACTTAACATGAAATATTGAATAGGACGTGAACCAATTTTATGAAGGTTTCGAGCCATAAAGGAACGGCAAACTATAGCCCGCGGTGCGGCGTTAGGCCATTACAAAGGATGATGTAGCTTTTAGGAGGGCTCAGCTCCAGGGGCATAGCCTAAACTAGTTTTGTTCACTCGGAGCGCTAAGCTCGGCAATAGATCCGTAGACTTGGGTGGCAAGGCTTACGTTTCTACGAGGCGGCATGGCAGTGAAAGGCGCTCGTGCTCCTGGTGCATTTTAATACCCCTGCCACCGAAGCCATAAATGTATCGTTTAATGCTAATGACTGCGTTGCCGCCCACGCAATTTGGAAAATCGCCTAAGCATGCACCTCGCGGTTCACACATGGGCAGTAAGATGAATAAGTGACATATGCACCTATTCTGATGGTGCTGTTGGGCGACATGCAGCGCCTTCAGTAGCCCCCCTATGACTATACCAACGCGTTGTTTTTTATAAAAAGTCCTTCGTTTGTTGCTTTGGATTGTTACGCTGCTGGAAACGAGATAAAAACTTTAATAATGCAAATACATTTCTTTTCAAAATGAACAAAAAAGGTACTTTTGTGCATTCATTTCCAGAGGTAAAACCAACATTTCTGAAATGGTTGGGCTTTGCTGAAATTCATAGCGTTAGAAGTACCATCTTTATTTTTTTTTTCGTCGTGAATAACCCCATAAGAATTGTTTCGTAAAAAGTTAAAACATCGTACTTAAAGTATGTAATGTAATTTTGCAGATTTCATCAAAAGTCAGTGTTTGTTTACGTTGCCTTTCATTCATTTTTAGCTCACTTTTCTGAATAACGTTGGGCTTCACCTCATAGCCGGTCGATTTCATTTGATTTTCGTCCACTTCCCAAGAATTGGTTCTTAAAATGTTTCAACATCGAACTTGAAAGTATATGTAATGGACCTTTAAAAGGCTTTTTAAAAATTTCGTCAAAAGTCAGGTTTTTCGTGCGTTGCCGTTCATTCATTTTCAGAAATGAACCGCATATTTCTAAATAAGGTTGGGCTTCACCTCATAGCCGTTGGATGTCATTTTCTTTCAGAATTGATTCACAAAAAGTTAAAATAACAAATTTCAAAGTATGTAATGGACCTTACGCCGATATCACGCGACTTTCAATTCACTTTATACGTGAAAAAAAATTCCGATGTCGAGTTCTTTTAGTCACGTGATACCGGCTTTTACTCGATTCTGCATGAGGTCAATTTGATTTTCGACCTCTCCAGCTTATACATTCAAGACTTTTTTGCCAAGGAACTCGAGAAAGGAAAATCAATGAAAATGGGCCTGTGAAGGATCCGTTCCCGAAAAAAGGCGTATTGTAGCCGTCAGGTACACGCGATGACAACATCCAAGGATTTAGCACCCATTGCGGAAAATTAACATTTCATCAGCCACACGCTGCGTGCATGCGTGGTGAAGCCGTGGAAAAGCTTCGATAAAAACATGCATCGACCGTTTAAGTGCAAATGAGTTAGATAACCCACCCCTGCAGCACGTTGCCACCTCCGCTCCTTAATTATAGCAGAAGCATTTCGTAAGCTGGGTCTAGGTTAGGATGATTTGCATAACTTTCTACTTGGTTCCCATTTCCCCTCGCTGATCTCTAACTCTTCCCGTTTTTAATCGCGACCTCTCGAACCGAGCATCTCGCAAACGCGACCTCGGCTGCACCACATTGATGGATGTGCCACGAGCGCGTCGTCAGCCGCAGGATGGCACCCGAGCGTGAATGGTGGAGCATGTGCTCGGCAAGTAATAAAGTTACACGACTCGTATAGCTGGCATCGATTGCGAGAGGCATGCCCGCAGTGGCTCGGCACCACGTGTCCTCTCTTCAGCACCGCGCACGTTCGGATCAGCACTCTTCTCGGCTGGCTACTCGTCCATAAAGTCGCGCTGTTTTATGGTCCTCAGTGGTTCCCCAGGTGCGCTTTCATACCTCTGCCAAATTAGCTCCACCGTCTTTTGCTCGTTTTTATTCGAATTCGCTCCACTCCCGCACCTTGTTAGTCGCTCACTTAGGCGCCAGGTACTGGTTCGACGACCATCCTCGCCAATATCGGGTCCATTCGTAAACTTTCACCGAAATTGAATTTTTCGTATCCTGCAAATTTCAAATTTGATGGGATTTGCGAAGTGCACAGCGACTCTTTCGCCTCATTCTTCCGGTTTTTTTGTTCGGTCTGATTGTCTACTCGCTCGACTCTTTCCCCCCCACAATCTATTATTCAACTTTAATGCCGCTCAGACTCTGGATGGTTCGCTCTATTTCAGCATATTGTTTTTTTCTTCAGCTCCTACTTCTTCTTCTTCCTTCCGTCGACATTGGCGCTGCCCGCTTTTATTAGAGCTTAAGTAAGATTCCGAATGAACGCAGTTTAGAAGTCAGCGAGGCTGTTTTGTGCCCGATCATCTTCATTGGCTTTGATTGCTTTATTTGCCCGTTGTCTCTTTTCTCCGGCGAAAAGCACGTTTGAATCTTAATCGGGCCATCGGAAAAGAGCCAACACCGTGCTGAGCTATGGTGAGCAAATTGTTGCAAAAGTGCGTGCGTTTTGTGACCAGATTATCTAATTTCCGAAAGCGGAACAAGATTAAATACACCAAGGTAAGAAGTACCCCGTTTGAGTCATTGCCCGTTTCAGTTTTCGTCTTTCAATAACTTTTTTTTTTTTGGGATGTATGTTTTTCTTTGTAGCGTTGTATTTCAAGCGTGTACTGCAGTTCGTATTTCATGCCTGCTTGCATGCATATCCTTATCACGTTTAAGATTTGTGGTAATATGGTTTTTGGAATCAATATATGGACGAGGGCTTAAAACTTGTTCTGCATGCGTTGAAAACTATTGTGACAAGAGCATTGTATCGGAGCGCGGATTTTGACTCGCTTATGAAGAGAATGCTGTAAATAATAACACTTTGGAGATTACGTATGAGTGACGAAAGATAAAGGCTTTCAATTTGTTGAAATCTGCAAGGTTCGGCATTTCTTTTCATGTTCGAATGTTGAAGTTTCGCATCTCTTTTTCCCCATAGTGCGATAAAAATAGTAACTTTTCAATTGTTAGAATGCAGAAAATAATCCGTTCTTTGCACTGGGATTGACACTTGTATGCAAATCCCTTTATGGTGTGCTGTATAAATGCAGTTCACAATATATAGCATCGCGACGACATAATTAATTACTATTTGGTCGAATCTGTAAACTGTAGGACGTATAGTTGTATGAGGCCAATATCTAGAGCTTATCTATGAGAGCCAATGTCTAGAATGAAGCTAGTTTTACTATTACAATTATAACAAGATAAACATAATTCTTATGAAGGATTATTTATATTATTGCTGATTATGGGTGATAATCGCTAAAAGAGTGGACTGTCATCATACCCACTCCCCTTCCCCCAGCACTAGCTTATGTGAGACAAAACGATGACAAATGAGTATCAATAATCAATAAATGATTTTCATCCAGTTATGTCACAATTGGTAATTTGTTCTCCTTTTTCATTTGTTTATTTCAAAATGGAAAGTATGAGGATATTAAAATGTGATTATAATGTATATTTGAAAGTAATACGAAAACAGGAATCTTGCTCAATGAAGAGAAGATTCAAAGAAGTCGAGAAATATTGAATATTTAACGTGTTTTGATCAAAGTTAAATTTTGTATCTCTTTTCTGGAAAAGTTTAAAACTTTGATCACGTAGATATTATTCAACTCCTTCAGTTTATCATGGAGCATTGGCTATTAAAAGAATCTAGTTTGTGGAATGATAATTATGTTAAACTCGCACGAAACTGGATCATTGATAATTTCATCACTAAGAAATTCGATTCATTATGTTACGAAACTAAAAAGATAACTGTTAAAAATGTTAATTTTTTTTAAAAAACAGACGATAGTTGTCTAATTCAAGAATCGAATTTGCTCGTTAAACTTTGTCAGAAGATTCGAGCTTAACTGTTTCTCACATTTCCAAATAGAGTAAGGTGGATTAGAGGAATTGGTTTTTCATGGTTTCCCACAATTCCTCTAGGCGAACGCTGAGATAGTTCCTATATTAAATCGGCCATGACCGCCTTCCTATCCCCCCCCCCATCCCACCCTCCTCATTAAACGCCCCAGTACTAAATTGTGAATTTGGGGTCAATCATGACCAGACTGCCTAGTCTGACTTAAATTAATAATATGTATAATGATCCCTCCTGCCAAATGGTACTAGGTACTGACTGCAGGGTAAAGAATTGAATTGAATTAGGAAACTAAGAACTTTCAGGTACTGTGGCTTCTCTTGTTGAATTCAACAGTAACCAACTGAAACAAGATGTTCTAGCGTTTAGTTTCTTTCAACAGCAATAAAGTATTTTTTAAATGGGCTATTACTTCGTTCCGCACATTTAAATAGTAAAATCCATTTATTCCATACGTAATGGCCAGAATTGCTGTCTAAAAATAAAACGAAATGTTACGACCCTACTGACATATATTGCGTTCTCTAGGTTTTGACAACGTTGTTTAGTATGGCTCGAGCGGTCTTGGCTACATTCATGAAGCACGTTCATAATTTGTTGAAAACATTTCTGACATCGATGCTGTATTTTTTTTTCTGTTCGATGCAAGTTCTTTCCGCGGTCTGCGTGGGTACTTACTGAATGACGTAGTTTCGAAGTAGTGGAACATCTCTCAGAACTTCTTGTTTAGTTGAAGTAATTAAGTTTTGGAGTTGGAAAACAGATAAGAAAATTGAGCTTCTCTATCTGTTCTGTTTATTGTCGTCTTGTTTGTAGTTTTCTCAGAGATTGCATTTTTCTTTATCGATTTACCCACGGAGATTTACCGAAACGTGCAATATAACTTAATTTAATGTTGATTTAGCAATTGAAATCCCCGTGAATTTGCGCAGTTATAGCGGCCCCGCTTTCCAATAGCCTTTTTTCATGGGCTCGTGGCAGAGATTTGGAAGATTTATCCGCGAACTCAGCACCTCCGTTCCGCTTTCTACATTCGAGACAGGGCGTATGATTTATTATGCATTTTCCTTTTTCGAGTTTATTATCTTTTCAGGAACGTTATTAATGTTTGCAGAAATTTGATTATTACATATCCAGAGGGAAGAGTTTCTCTCCCCACGGTTATCTCCATCCGCGCGCTCGAATTTACTGGTTTCGTTTAATTCGAGCGTGGTGTACTTATAAGTTGGTTTTTTCTTAAAAAAAGAATGCATGATCCCGAAATGCGTCTGCGATTAATAAACTTGATGGTTATCATAAATATGCGCAAGTTTTGAGGTATAGTACTATCAAAGCTGGGGAATACTCGCGGTAATGTAATTACAACTGTATATAGGGGTAAATGCACCACGCACTCGTATACCTCATATACGGTATTGCGACAAAGGCGCTTTTGAACATAACAAATTTAGCATACTTTTGGCCGCTAATTTATCTTATAATTACGAGGAAACTACGCTGTAATTACAGAGCAAGACGACACCTTGTGGATTTCTTTTCCGTTACGTTCCCCTTAGTAGAACTCCTTTCATGTAACTCTTATTAGGTAGTTTGAAAAAAACAGACGCAGTTGAGAGTAAATTAAGATTTTTGTGGTGAATTCTTTATGGAGCTGCGAGCGCCCAACTGATGTTGGGGACTTTTGAGAACTCAAAAGAATATTCCCCGCGTATACTTTGCTCTTTAAGATACTCGAGGCTAGGAGACGCTTATATTAATACTTAGCTATAGCAATCACGATGAATTGAAGAATCTGGATCTTGATGAAAATTCTTTTAAGTGAACCGTTATTTTCACCATAATCCGAAAACGTTACCGTTAAAAAACATTTTCGAGTTCATTACTAGATGTGCATGTGCTTGTACGCTATTTTCTGCAGTGCAGCACATTATACTGCAAAGTCATGCTAGGAAATATATTGCATTTTAACATGTAATAAATGTATTTCAATTGTGTAATATGGACCTGTTTTGAACTTTCCTTATTCGACATGAACCGCGACATTGGTAATGAACATAACATAGGAAATTTATTAATATGGGTAACATACCACGAGATTACGTTTATGCAAAATCAATTAAAATTGAGAATTAGTTTTATTCAAGTTGCTTCCAGGCTGGACTAGTTTATGTAAAGTAACCGTTCATATTCTACTTTAAAAATGCAAATGTCCCTTTCTATATTAAACGATTTCAGCAACTTTCCAGTTCATCCTCTCGTTCTTTTCACCGGGATGTGTAGCTTAGAATAATGCGCATCATAGCATTAAAGTGGTGCAACTTTGAGAAATTATTATTTGACGAGGGGTGAATTTTGACCGCGAGACCAGTTTTAAGCTTCCTTAACACGCGGTTTTGATCCGATGAATTTGGTTCCTACAGGCCAGATTCATTTCAAGATCCTCCCCTGCGCTGTCACCTAATGAGGAAATTGACAAATGCGTTATGCCACGCACTTGGAGGGATAGAAATTTGAACCATAACTTACTGTAATTATTTATAAAAGTGGGTGAGTAGGGGGACCGTGTTGTGTCATTGGATTATGTTATTGGTGACATGAAAATATTGGCTTTCATTAAAAGTGTCTCGGTGGAGCCATAATGAGTGAAAGGCTATCCAAAAAGCTGTCACACGCAGCTGCCACTGGCCTGCCAGGGACTCCACTTTGCGTTATTCAGCGCTGACCAATGCCTTTTTTATGCCATCTTACAAACTCATATTCGCGGTCTTTCTATTGTATCCCTTTTATATATGTTTCAGGATGAATTGGCCAGCGAAGAATCCAAAAGCTGCCTATTTGATCCGTTCTATGGGCTCTCGTAATGGCGGCCCGAACAATAAAAGAAACCCATAGCCGAGGGTCTCGCATTCATCAGATTTTCATTACGATTGCCAACTTTTAAGCGTTGCGAAAATAGAATTGGATTCGTTTTTTTTTTTTTTTATCCTCGTCGAGCATTTTTCGCAGTCATTGCACGGGCCGACCTTGGAACGGACATACGTTGACCCATCGCGGATGAACGAACCATAGATTTCAGACTTTTTCTTGGGATGTTTTATAAGAATCGCACGTACTTTGGACGTTCGCAATTTTCTTCTAACGTTGTTTGAAGTTATTCGCGACGTTAGCGTGATTCGAAAACCCTTCGTGGTGATTATATGGGTGATTTTTAGTTCTGGCCTGTAGAAACACGAGGGTCACTGATATCTGTAGCACCGACATTTTCGGTCGTTATTGTAGAAGAGGTGCGTTTAACTGCTGGAAAAGCTAATTGTTAGTTCTTAATGAATATTTAAGTTGGTGAGTAAGGTTGGTAGTGCGGTTTTGACCGAGTGCGCCATTCTTAAGTACCGCAGTATGCCACTGCTACGTGATCGCTAGAAGAAGCTCTGTGTGCAAATTAATGTCCAGTGCTGCATTTAAGGGATTCTTATTTTTTGACAATAGATGACGCGAGTCCTTGGTGAGAATTCTTGGATGCACTGTTATGAATGGTTCCATTGTTTGCAATTTGGTTGCCATTAGTGAAGAGAATATTGGCCCTAAGCAAATGTAGATAGATAACTTCTGTAATAAACCACCACCAAGCGATGTTGTAACGTCTTGTTTAAGTGCTTCGGCAAATTCTTTTGGAATATCGCGAAAGAACTGCTTAAGATTCAACTAAATGACACCATAGATCTACGGTCGGCATCAAATTACTTTGTTCTTCAAAATAAAGTAACGGTTTAATATTTGTATACGATGGCGCCTGCCCTTTTTTGAAGCAGGCAAACACGCATTACTCAACAGCTGTGAATGATTGCTTTCTATCGTTCGATCAGGGGCATTGTTTTTTTTTCAAGCTTTAATTTAAACAAGATTTTGTATTTAATTAACGGGATGAACAAGATTTTGAATACCTAATTATCATTCTTAAATGCAAGCTGAGCAGAAATCCATGGGCTGCAGTAACAAATTGCTTTTTTCTTGAAAAACATTTGACACAATGGCGCCTAGTTTTAAAAAGCAGGCAAACCCGCATTACTGTGTAGCTTTCAGTGATTGCTTTCTATTGGGCAACAAATTTCAAAGGCATTTTTTTTTAATTTTCAAAATATACTTAATTTCATCATTCATAAGTGCAAACTGAAATCTATGATCACCTTCAATTTACTATATTTAAAAAAAAATTAAATAAGATTTTTAATTTTTTTATACAATAACGCCTTGTCTTTTTAAAACAGGCAAACCCGCATTACTCTATAGTTTTCAGTGATTGCTTTTTATCGGGCTACAAACATCATAGACATTGTTTTTAAGTTCAAAGAATTTAAAAATATATCTAATTGCAAACAGAAATGTATGATCACCTAAAATTACCTTCCTTTTTTTAAAAAAATAAAGTAAGATTTTTAATTTGTTGATAGAATAGGGGCAAACCCGCATTACCCTATAGCTTACAGTGATTGCTTTCTATCGGGACAAACATCAAAGGCATTGTTTTGTTTTTATGAAAATTCAAAAAATTTCCAAATGTATCTAATTTTATCATTCTTAAGTGAAAACAGGAATCTATGATCACCTTCAAATTGCTTTCTTCTTTAAAAATAAAGTAAGCTTTTTTATTATTATTAAATGGCGCCTTGTTTTTTTGAAGCAGGCAAACACACATTACTCAGTAGCTTTCAGTGATTGCTCACTTGTCAGACAGCAACTATCATAGGCACTTTTTTGTTGTTCACGATTGGTTTTTTAATTGCAAACATAAATAAGTTGAGGCAATTTTATTGTACATGTAATTTAATCCATTTTGGTATCGAAATATACCAATTTCATTAAGCGATTTTTTTTCATTATTTCAAAAACTAGCATACAAGTGATGACCCATTAGTAAAGGCCACACAAGTGTGGTTTAAAAACGTCTGATTTTCGCAATTACTTGAATAGAAAATATTACATTGAGACATTTATTTCAAAGTAGCATACAAGTGATGACCCATTAGTAAAGGCCACACAAGTGTGGTTTAAAAACGTCTGATTTTCGCAATTACTTGAATAGAAAATATTACATTGAGACATTTATTTCAAAGTAGCATACAAGTGATGACCCATTAGTAAAGGCCACACAAGTGTGGTTTAAAAACGTCTGATTTTCGCAATTACTTGA
>JAQGAO010005504.1:0-13512 GCA_034697705.1 Ommatoiulus sabulosus
ACCAGCGATTTGCTACCCAAATCGCTGGTTTAACCTAAGTTTGAGGTTTGAACCTCGTTGGTTACTGCTACCGTTAGCCTGGTCACGTGTCGCTAGATCCTTTTTTTTTTCTTTTTCTGAATGCAGCTTTTGAACTTTTAATACCGAGACAAATATAAAAAGCTTTATGTTTGGGTCATAAACAAGCCCCTTCATTTTTTTTTTTTGCAAAATAGGCTCCATGGACTGATATTATACCAAGGTGGGTCGCCATTTCCAAATGATTCTTCGGGCTAAGAACCTCATCTGAAAAGATTATTTTTGATCTTTACCATGTGTTGCATGCATATAATGCTCCATGGATCCCTGCTCGAAATTCTCTCGCTCCACTTTTTTTTCTACTCCCATTTTGAATTTTATTTGCAACCGTGCTCCGTATGCTCGTAGATCCCAGAACTGCAATTCCTGCAGCCACATAATATTCTGCTTTGGAACACCCCACGGCCCTCTGTCGAGCTGATACTGTATATAAATTATCTTTCGCCGACCCTTTCTAGTTTTTCTTCACTCTTTCCTTTTATCACTGCATATTGCTCCTAACTTTCTTTTTCTCCTACCTCAACCCCCCCTCTCCTTACCCCCACCGTCTCTTACTCTGCCATCCATATAAGCATTTTGTGCCCATCCGCACTGCTCTCCGATTGCTCTTCGTGTAGCTCTTTTCTCTTTTGAATTGTGGAAATGAGAATGTGTGACCCAAAGGGAAATGGATGGGCTGTTTGTCCTGGATACAAATGTCTGATTCTTTGCCAAGCAGCTCAATAATATTATTGGCTTTTGTAGGGCGGGAGACCCTGCGTGGGGAATGCTATCAACGGCGAACAAACATTGGAGAAAGTTGCGAGCTAAGAAAAATCATTTCTGCTTGTCTCAATTGGTCATCACTTTTCTAATACCCCATTCTATGGTCAGCAATCTGTCTTTTTCTTTGTCGCCAATTCCCCTTCTACAATCCGCACTCTTTAAATTCCTCGCTCCCATCTCATCTGTTTCTTCCATTTGTCGCCTTCGGAGCTGACCTGCATATCAAGGTTTTCTTGCCGAAGGCCATTCTCACTAACGATCCTAATGGAAGACCGAGGCAAAATCCGTGCTTGGCAATTGTAACAATGGCCGAACCCGGATGATGGGCTCGTTGCTTTTTCGGTCTCTTGAAAGTTCCTTTAGAAAGGCTGATGAACACACTTAAGGAAAATTGCCTATCAATGGACCTGCAGGGCAAATATATGCTTAATACCATTTGCATCGCCCATGATACTGGCACTACAAAAGGTAACCGAAACTGATTAAAACTATAAGCTCGTTAGAAAAAGCTTGCATGAATAGAAGGTTTGTGTACTTTGAATGGACTGGGGCAAGATGACGTATGCAAATTATATAAAACATCGTGGTTTTTTCCTTTCTGTAAAATAGAAGTGAAAACATGAATACAGTAGGAGAAGATCAGAATTGTTCTTAAGTTATAAACCCCATACATGCAATTTTAAAAATTCCTAAAATAACTCTAAAGAGGAATGGGACTTACGTGTAATTTGCTTTTTTTTTACTAAATATATGTACTGTATATAGAAGGATTTCCTTCTCTTTTCATTAAAGTTCAAATCAATTTTATAATACTCGGTTTAAAACGTAAGTTTAAAAGAAACCAATTTCAATGTTGAATATTAGTATACATTTCAATAGTAAATGTTGTTAATTCTGGACGGTAAGCTTTGTCAGAGTTATCGAGTTGTCAACTGTTGTACGTCAACTGTCCTGGCCCGTCGAAAAGATAGCAGTACGTTTGACAGTGCTGTGGCGAGCCTTTTTTAACTTGATTGACATTAAGCTGTTTTAAGATGAGCGGCGGTCAAAAGCCTTAAATTTCAAAGTTCTAGACGTTGCGTAAAATGTGGCGACGGAAAATCCAACAAAGTTTCTGTTAAAACAAGCTAGCTTCCGATTTTCAGTATCGATTGTAGTTCTCAACGCAAACATCGGTTACAAGGAAACTGAGTATCAGAGGAAAGGGAGTTCCATTCGCTCCGGAAATCCGGAAATTGTATACTGTTTTCTTTTTTTATGGGCCATAGCCATTTGTCTGCTGTATGTGTATGATATAGGGAAGATTGGAGTTTTATCGCATTTTTACGACGTTATATGGGGAGCGATTGTGAAAATATTCTGCACTGACTCACGCCGCTGTCGTAAGAGTTGGTGCATGCTTTTAAAAGCAGCGGATTTAACGAAGGGCGAGATTTTCTGTTGAAACCTCTGATGTTTTGACCCACTTTTTACTCAGTACTTTGTATGGGTCCAGTGCAAATTCTGTCGACTTCAATCCCGCGTAGTATTTACGTATCATTCCTTTCAGAAATTGTAAATTGTAAACGGCTTAGGTACAGAATAGACACTTCTGAGGACATCCTACTGTATCGAAGAGAAAAATCCGATGCACAATCAACTTTCAGCTTCGTTTAATTTGCATTTTCAATAGCTTTCTTTATCCGAGATTGCGATGAAAAACTGCTGATTAAACTGTCCATTTAAATCTGGTATAATTCACCAAGCAAATTGTAAAGGGTTTATTGGACCAATTTTATTCAATGTTGTTGAATTTTTTTTAACGGTAGCTGGGGCCGTGGACTGATGACCTTTAGAGGGCAAGAACTACTGTAGCCAAGGGTTAGGGGAAGGACTAAATAATCCGCTACAATTGCATATCTGAACATTGATGATAATCATGCAGTTTTGGATTAGAAGAACTGAAACTTTTTTTAGAAAATGTTAATTTTTTCAATTCAACTTTCTTGTCTGATATCACAATTAAATGTTCAATTCTCCACCAACACTTTATTTGATCTGAATAACGCTGTTTGTGCAAATTAAATCGTGGTGTAGATCATCGTCATTCTAATCATGTTTTTAAAGAAAATTAGTTTTTTTTTTTGCTTTAGATGTCTCGTCTACTTGTATACTGTTGAAATTGTAGTTCGTAAATTTTCGTAAAATCCTAATTTTTTTTCACTTTTTTTTACTTTTTGTTTATCTTGGAACGTTTTTTAAAAAAACGCTGTAATTCCATTTTATTTGCATTTTTGGTATTTAGAAATGTGTTCTACGTTATAATGGTACACAAGTGTATAGTTAAATATAATAAATTGGTCTTAAAATGGCTGACTGTACAAGATTTTGTGCATCTGTGGTTCAGAATTAAAATGTTTTCTAGATTTTTCTAATGCTAAAGTAGTCCTAAATCACGTAGTTTTCCAAGTCTGCCATATTGTAGTTCTCGTTTCCCCTTCTGGATGACTTAGCTCGATTATGGCGTATTCTCCTTTGAAATGAATTAACTCACAGCTGCTTGATGAATCTCTTTTCATTAAAACTTAACATTTAATGAGATTAATTCGCTTATGCGTCTAGATTCCGTTTTCATTTTCCCCTCCCGCATTTCCGTTTTTTTTCCCCGTTCGGAAATCTGAAAATGCTTATCTCGGCGCACTTTTCTAATCCCAGCGTTGGCTTTCTTTCTCAGAACGTCTACACACCTGTCAAGTGTTTTAATTCTACGGTTTCTTCTGAAACAATCCCTTATCCCTCTCGCTCTTTCTCTTTTAATATACGCTATTAACTAGAAACTAATGTTGCATTTAAAAATGAATACATTATATGCATTTGTCAAACTATAATCTGCGTTTGTTGCGCAAAACTGACAGTTGCGGATTAAAATTTCTGCAAGTAGAAAAGCTATTACCGAAACGTGCATATACTATTAATATGAGGATAGGAAAAACTGAAAAAAATAGACAATGTTCGTAATAAGCTTTTCTCGAAGCTTCGCAGTTTCTTAAGCGCGAAGGCGTACTCCTATAGCGTATCATGATTACAGATTTCACATTATTCATTAAAAGCATATTGCAGAAATACTCGTTTGCTGAAATGAAACTGCCTTTTACTTTATAAACAACTTCAATCGTGTAGTGGAATTCTCCTTTTTTTCTCAAGTTCGAAATTGAAGTTGACTTGTGTGGGACGAGAAGACTTTCTTGATAAGCAAGTATTCAACTTACTTGTGCATTAGCAGTATTCGTAAAGAATCTTTACGAAGAAATTCACTAAAGGTTATTTCGGCTTTTGAAACCATGTATTGCATTCTTTACGACTGCCAAAAGTGCTATTCGTAAAACTTTTGAGTACGAAGTACATGCATTTTTTTGGAAGTGCCTATCTCTTTGAAAACTGAGCAAGTGGTTGAGTGGTGATTATCGCTTCGCATTTAGTAGACGCATGTTCAATTCCCGGGTTGGTTTTCCTGATTTTGGTTTTTCATGATTTCCCACAATTCCACAGGCAATTGCTGGGAGAGATCCTAAATGTATATGAATTCCGCTGTGGCCGTTTGTTTTCCTTCCCAATCCCACCCTCCTCCTTGTCTAATTTAGGTTCTTCACCAGTCACGTACGGTGAAGTATTTTTTATATTGTTGCCGGTCCAAAGCCCGGGTTAATGTGGCTATGCGCTGCCTTTTAAAAACCGGCTACACGATTGATAAATGCTGCCTGAGCACCATTGGTTCCGGTCTAAGACACCAATGGACGTTGTCATTGGACTTATTGTTGAGCTTAATTATGGCTGGTTGAATCAGACGATTTTCTGTAAGGTTAAAAATATTGTAAGAAAGTTTTGGTGGACATGTTAAGGAGTAAATTATCATGGGGTATGAACATTTTTCTGGAGCGTTTATAAGTTTTCGATGACGTTATCTCAATGATTTCAAATATTTTGACAATGCGAGTCATCCATTCAGCGGCTGTGAAACGATGCCCATCATGATAGTGCGATGCCCACAAATAGAAAACAACGTCATAGTTCTATGTCGGGCCCGTAGTAATCCCAATCCTTCATATTCATCGTCGTTTTATTGTTGGCAAATATTTAAGCTTTGAAGCCATTGACTCCCTCGCTATCTCATCAGTGGTGCACACATGGAATTTATCGCGAATCTAATACAAAGGCCAAAATTACCATTTTTATTTTAATATGTGTAAAATAAGAGCTGCATCTCGTAAGCTCTACCCCCTTTCTCTCTTTCGTTCCCTCTTGCAAGATAAGTCCTCATGTAGCAGTCTTCAGGAAAATGGAGAATCGATATCTTGGCATAGTTTGAGTTTTTTTATGCATCAATGGTATAACTTTTATGGCAACAACTGCAGTTAATTATTGAAAATTAACATGGACTAATGCGGTACTATTATTTTTTTCTATGCCTAATGATTATATTTACAATGACAAGCGTTGGCTTTTTTCAGAACTGTTTTCAATGCTTTCAGCATTTCATATCAGATAAATAACATTACTGAATGCAGCGTGGTTTTATTGCATGCAAACTATTGCATATGCTGTAAATACTGCGGATACGATACCCATCAATGCCACGACGATCAAATATTAGTTTGGTTTACTTTGTGCTTTTTATGATATTTTCCAAAAAGGAACTTTTTGTTTATTCAATATTGCAGCTAGATTCGTCTTTTTACTTACTTATTTTACTTAATTAATGTTAACCGTTCACGTTGCAACATTTTTTTCCACGGGCACATCGATATTGTTTAATCTAAAAAAAACACCATTCGTTATCTAATGAGTGAAGTTACTGTATTTAGCTTAAATAAAAAAAATTGTTTACTTATTAAACATTGACCTAGCTGTGGTCGATAAGAATATATATGTTTGTGACGTTTGTATGCAACTTTTAACTAGCAGTTGTCAGCTGTATTTCTGCAACTTGTACGAGCATGTAACTGTTGAACCTCGTTAAGACGTTTCTCGAGGGACGTCTAAATTTGTTCATTAAAACATTAGTTTGTATTATCAGAAGTGAGCCCCCCCCCCCCCCCTGCAATTTATTAATACCCACTTATCCATTACTTTTATTGTATTTATCCAGTCCTAAGCTTATTCGACCGCTTCATATTATGATTACTGTGTTCTGCAGTATACAGTATAAGAAAGTTTTCAAAATTTGTTTCCCATTCACCAATCAATTTTTCAAAAATATTTAGCCAATACTTACGTTTATCAAATTTGGTAGAACTTTTGGCGCTGTTAATTGGTTTCCAAAGAAATAAAGGAAATGAATTAAAATTTCTTTCAACGAAATGCTATTTTTTACATTTCTAAAAGTCCAACGGCAGCTCGTTAATTGCTTTAATTAGTCAATTTTGATCGCACATTAAGAAGCGCATAGGCACATTACAAATCAAATCGACGCAGTACTGATGTTTTTTCACTAAATCGTACCCGAGGAAAGCAATGAGACGGCAAGTCGGTAAATAGCATAAATAAATAGAGAGTTTAATGAGTCAGTTTAGCCAGGTTTTCATGTCTGCAGCAGTTAAATATATTGACTTTGGACATGCAAACTTTTATTACACATATATGACTATACGGTAATAGGTTAATCATAGGCTGGCCAAAGTGAAGGCAGATAGCGAAATTAGCGGCGATCGTAATGGCGCTTTCGTGCCGGAAAAATCATGAAATTTTTAAGCTCTCCTCAATGAAATGTAAACAGTGGCATGGTGCTTAATTATTCCGGTGTCTGTGTTTATGGAGATTATTGGTTGAGGGGGATAAAACGGAGAGATATGTGCATAATTAGGCTCGATAAGGGAAGTGGAGGATGGGAGCTAGGCGCTCGCCCTCGCCCCTTAAATCCTAACCATAAATTGATAATTAAGTTTTCGATGGTCTTGGTGAAGGTGTACGTGGTGGATGGGTCCACCGTTTTCTGATCAAACCATTAACTAAGGTATAGTTCTCGTGGGTATGCAAATTTAAAATTTCTCAGTTTCAACACTGAATGGTGTTGCCAGCTAGGATAGGGCAGGGGAGGCGTGGGTGGGGAAAGCCCCGCACCCCCTGTAAACTATCGACACTTCACGCGCTCATTATTTATTCATCTATTCATGAGTTAGGTTAGGTGGTTCCCTTGCCCTAATTATACCCGGATAACTTTGATCCCTTAGCTGATGGAGCCAATTAAGCTCTTCAATTTGCACCTGTTAATTAGCTCTCAGGTCCCCCTCATCGTTTGCGTGTTTTGAATTTGCCTCTAATTTGATAAATGACCCTATAATATGCCGTGTTATTTTATTTTAAACTGTTGTTGCTTGAATTAAACATTTTTTGCTTTTGTAAATTTTGTTTTTGCAAAAACAAATATGATATCCAACAAGAAATTTCGCATTTCTTGACATTTTGCATGGTTACTGCAAGCATTTTATAATTCATTGTACATGTATACAAGAAATACAAAGTATGACGTTGTTAAACTACTTTCTTTTCGATTGGTATCATTCTATTTCAAAATTTGTACAAAATGAAATTGTTAACGGAATATGCACCATTCATAAAAAATAACTGCGCAATTCTGATGATTGGTTTGCGGAAATTTTGTCAACCTGGTAAAAGTACTGTAAATAATTTGCATAGAATTCTGCTAGAAACAGAATTTTATGCAAAGCTTAATAACAAAACAACGTTAGAAATCTGTGATCAGAAACAAATCGCTTTCTTATTTTTAAAATAGCGATGCTTTTATTTTTTGCTGCAATGACAAGAACGAACGAGAACGAGATTACTCTCGGGATGTTTGTATTGTTTAATTAAAACCGACGTAATTAAAACATTATTCTCTCTTTGTTCATCTCTTCATCCTATGTTTGCAAAAAGTAGTTTTGAGTGGGCTGAAAATAAACCAAAAAATAAACATCAGTATGATAAAAAGGATAAAGAGCATTGCTGAAATATTGACGTGATGCAAATTTAATTTTTCTATTGACAAGAATGATGATAAAAAGTAACCAGAAAAAGGTTTTAGAGCTATTACTGTATAAAATAACGTATATTCAGTATATCCCTTATTTGCAAATATTACCAGTAAAGTTATTACCAGAAAACTTATTGATATTCGAATGAATAAAGATATCAGTATCTTTCGTAGAAAATTTCGGTTTTCTTTTAAATATTAAAATGGAGAAAAAGCTTTAATTTTGATCAAAAAAACCTATCCGAATAAAATTGGAAACTTCTTATAATGTGGAAAACCTATACACACATGTACTACTGTATATGTATTTTAAAAGGCATTTAATTTGGAAATATGAAGTTTCAAAAGCTTTTTTGCAATGCATTGTGAAATACAGGGTGTACACAAAGTCCATGGCAATTTTAACAAGTTATAAAATACAAATTGTTCAGAGATTATGTGGGGATCAAGTATTTTTTGGTAATACCCGTTAAACTAAATTGCTCGGTGTAAGTTATAAAGAATAATTTAATGTAAATATCTGTGCTTAATCTTGGTTACAATACTTACTAAAATGCATTTTAAAAAGCATTTACTAATATGCATCATAACGATGTATACGATTTTGTTACGGTGCGTGATAATATATACAGTATACAATATAATGTACCAATCGACACAAGTTTTACTATATTTTAATGAAACATTTTGTATTTTTATATACCAACTGTATACACAATTTTAAATTCGTTTAAATGTATGTTTTTTGTTCGTATCATTAAAAAAATCTGCGACTCAAAAACTTGCAATAATACCGTAGATGTGTGATTACATGTTGTATAATATCATTGTTTTGCGCACTATTCAGATTCGTTTTTAAAGCATTTAATATTGCTATAAAAAGTTTGACCATGAGCTAACAAATCGGTCTAAAAACTCGAAATGAAAATAACGTAGGCAAGGTGTGTAGTGTAGCCTTTGGGCGTATTCGGTTGCATGTGCGAATCAGCTTTTAGCGTTCTCATGCATGTACTTTTAATACTAAATCCTAACCCCAACCCCGGGCGAAATAACCGGTCTGCAACCTATCTGATCCGAACGAACCAATAGCGATTCACGCACGACCACTAAATCAATTAGAGAAGCCAAATAAGTGGAAAACGGGCTAAACGTCGAAACTATGGAAATGTAATAACGGTGTTATGAAATGTGGAAATGTTTGGCACGTAGGAAGAGAAATTCCCCGGAGATAACACGCGGAGAATATTGCGCACCAACATTCGGCGATCATTATCTGTAGGTCTGTATTTATTAAACTTCTGAGTATGTAGGCCGTGTTTTCGTACGGGTGGGGGAATCCTATTTTGATTAATACGAGCTCGGTTTCCAGAATTAAGTTTGGGCGAACTCTAATCAAATTTGTGTATAATTACAAATGTTTACTCTGCCTTCTTTTGCATGCGAAGCGGGTGAGCCCAACTGACGGAAATCAGATAATGCAACGGCTCTCTCGTTGTCCATAAATTAACAACTGCTGGCCAGTGGGTCAGGTAAAGGGTCAGTCGGAATATGGGGAGAAACCTGCAGCGCATGCCTGTCCATGTTCTGTAAATAGCTTCATCTACTCTGTATTCCCTGTCGGTCTGCTTTCCATTTATTTGGAAATGCAACTAAAGAGGCATCAAAATGCTATATGCAATGTTTTAAAAGCTTGTAATCTGAGTATTTGCGCTAGCTAATGTGCTTTGAATTTGATATTGGGATTGGCTTGAATTGCGAGCTGGGATAACGAATGGCTTTTTAGTTTTCTGGCAGTTTTCACAACGAGCGAGCGAACAGTATTTTTTAGGAAGGAAAAATGACAAGAAGCATGGACAAAAACATATTTTTTTTTACTTTTATATACTGTATTTATTGAACAGCGATGCAATTTAGTTATGTTTTGAATTACTTTTTCTCTTTGGGAATGGACATTAACTTGACATTGCCAACTTTTACTGGAAGAGTAAGAAAAAACGCAGACACGCAGACTGGTGTTTTATTTGATTGTCCACTCATGGGTCAGTGGTTCTTCTTTGGAGTCTACAAAAACGATTCGATGTGCAAAATATTTAATGGTCGTAAAATCGATTCGGTAAAATGATCGCTGTAATATTTTTACTGGCTGTGGCGTTTAGTATCTTTCATTTTTTATTGAATGCACTTTGGACGTCGGGATTTTTAGATCTTAAAAGAGGATTTGAATTTCTTTCTCGGAAGTAAAATGGCTGTTTTTTTATCCGAGTCAGGTTTTCACACTTTTCGGTTCTTGATCTCCTAGCCAAACTTCTAAATAATGAGCTTTCGAGTAGGTTGAACATTTTCTTTAGCAGATAATTTTTTTTCCCTTAAAACCATGCGCCAGTTTTAGAAGGAATCCTTTTATTTCAGTGAATATTTGATGGGGTTAAGTCAGGAGTTTTTGCAAACATTGCAAACATCGAAGATGTTAACCCGTAATCTAAGATGGTTATATTTAACCGTTAAAGATTGTGCAAACATACAGAATCATCACTAAACTATGGTAGATCAGTATAGTTTTCAAATTATGGGTCACGAGAGATCACGACCGATTGTTTGCTATGTTGAATTGCGAAAAGTTTATGAAATGTGAAAATTTTGTAATTACAATCGTCTCTCGATTGTCACGACAGATCGAAATTTTGCATGGTTTTTCATGTTTTAACTGCTAATAACACACTTGCATTCTGCAAAAGATTTTCAAAAATATTCACACATGTTTTTATTTAAAAGCCACCCTTTTTATTTAAGTAATTTAGGAATTATCTATATACATGTATATAAAAGAAGAGATGTATGTATGTATGTTTTTCATGGAGCGTCTTTACGACAAATATTTATCTAAAGCAGAACTTGCATTCATTGATGAACTTAGCATTTTTAAGGATCATAATGGCAAAATTTGTTCAAAGTTACCAAAATTACCATTATAGTCTTGAATGTTACTGAAAAATCACTCACGAGAAAAATAATACCGAAAACAAACACTTTGTATCAATAAAATGAAAAACTATTAAAATATAGCGTTTGAATAAATATTTAACGTATTTTTTATTATGTTTCGATTTTCTACAAATATGAAATATTGGAATAAATGTTTTGATAGTGATCTAAATTTTTAAAGTATATACACAGACATGTATACCTATTGCATTATATTCAGGAGCAACCCACTTTTCAAAACAGAATTATTTTGTTTAAAAATTCAAATATTTGCTTACAGAAACTAATTCTCCGATATTGACTCGTTTTCGTGGCGTTTTTGTTAGATTGTAATTCCGCATTTCCAATTACCGTGCACGCGCATGTCATGTAGAGTGTTATCCGTGCCGCCAGTCAACCGTTTATTCGCGCCATGGCGTCGCTGGTCACACTGACTTAACGTGGTTTTAAATGTGCTAATTTCACGATGAGGTCACGCTCGCTTCGTCGCAAAACGCGATTAAATTCAAATGTGAGCCACATTGTCGCCATTCGTATAAAAGCGTTTTTAATTTCGGCGTCATTAGTAATTCAGGAGAATCATGGCACGATTCGAAATTTCAGGGAGGTGCCCTTTAAAATGCTATTTTGCGTGCGTTGCAATTTGCATAAATTTGGCTTTCTAGAAATGCAGCCGGCGTTTCGCGCAATCGGGCAGTGAGAGAAAGCGTTATTAAAACGCGGTGGAAATTAAAAGTTTGCGCACTTCCAATTGCCAAGTTGCCTCAATTGAGTGTTTAAGGTTTATCGCGTTGTTTGCACAATACGTGGTTTGTTTGCCGCAATCAGACCTCTTGATCCTTCTTGAACTCGGAGATTTAGGAACGTTTCTTTTGGGGGTTTTAATATGAAATGTGCGAAGTCGTCCGGCTACAATGCGCATTCGCTGATTAATTGCGCGAAGTGCGAGTATAATCATATTTTGCTTAATTATCAACGTTGCATTGCACCGAGACCTTTTTCCACTGACCTTTGCGTAGACCAGCTGCCGTTGAGCAGCCGTGCCATGGCTCTGGTGAACGGCGGAGGAAGCGAGCTTTGGTGCATGGTGGGGAATTGGACTCGCTCTCCAGAGCAGCATTTCTAATGCCTAATAACTGCCCAATTATTGCACCTTCGTGGACGAGTGCTAAACGCGCGGCTAATTGTAATTTCGCAACGGGTATTAACTTTTAATTAATGCTTCCGGTCGCTTTCGACGTTGCGAACTTTCCAGCGACTAATCGATGGTTTTGATTTCTCTGAAATCGAATGCACGCTGCTTATTTGTCCGATTGCGTTTCCGATTTCGTAAGTGTCGTATAAAAGTAGTGTATTTATGGCAGTTTTATTACTGGCAATCTTAGTTGCATTTAATACGCGCATTAAATAAGACCAGAGTGTTGGAAAGACGTTGGGTGCTTGATATTGATTTGAGATTCTGGAAAAAAGTTATTTTTCCGAGCTTTGGTTACTTTTGGAATCTATATTTTGCACCAATTAAGCGAAAGTATTTTACTCCTACATGTTTATATCTTGAGTGTAATTACCGAGGGAAATTCTATATGAATCAATAAAACTTTTTTGATCTAATTATTCTAATACCATGTAAAGTGAGGAATAGTTAAACTATGCATTAGTATAATAACATTGTATTTGTACAATTAATTCAATGGTAAAACAATAGTTTTACAATGCATGTAATCAATTTATGTAAAATAATTTATGCAAACAAATGGCAGTAATTAGCAACAATAAGTTCCTCTGTTTCCTCCAGTATAAACGTAGCGTTAAAGACGATTTTTGATACTATACACTGATTCTCCTCTGTGGAGATTTTACAAAGTTCAAGCGCCATCTACACGTACCTGTACATCTCTAATTTGTGCTAACAGGTGTAGCCTACAATAAAACGGCGCCTAAAGGCCCGTTGTTCTTAGTTTTGGTTGTTTTTGGAATCTATTTTGCATCAATGAACCGAACGTATTTCAGTTTTGTCTTGAGCATAATTACCAAGGGAATTTTTACATGAATCAAAAAAATTTCTCCGATAGTACCGTGTAAAATGAGGAATAGTTAACTTTGTTTTTTGTTCAATAGAAAGGATTTGAGGGAAATTAACAATTTTTAAAGCCTTCCCTCACTTACATGTATATTGTTCATGGCATCTTCATGGAGACATCCATGTTTCATTAGATTATCTAAAATATATCGCCTTTATTTAGTAACACTAGCGTTAATTTGTTAGCGTTAAAGCCATTGCTTTATTATTTGTGCATTATCGGCTTCTACGCAATTATCTGTCATCTAGAGTAAATTCTCTACCGAAATTGCTTTGCTCAAATATAGTTTCCTGCGCATTGTTGTCTATCTGCCATGTGACTACCCCCGCAAATTCTATTACAACCCTATTATGTTGACATTATCAACAGGAGTACAACTGGAATAAGGTTAAGTTGCACAAATTCTGGTGTCATCAGAAGACGCCTTTAACCCTCTGATGCATGTTACCATGGTTTTGTGACGCCGTGGTCCACTTGGGGTCTTTTTGAAATATTGCTATTAAAAATAAACTGTTGATAAGGGGGTGTTAAATGACATAAATTAATAATATTGGAACTGTTTTTATTATTATAAACACAATATTTTGCTTTTTTTTA
>JAQGAO010005505.1:0-13509 GCA_034697705.1 Ommatoiulus sabulosus
GGGAATAGTTTGTCCTCAACATTACTCACAATTTGAAAAACAACACGATCACTTTCCTCTGCACATGTCCGAAACACAGGAGTCCTTCATATAGGAGTCCCCCTTAAGTAATCTGTCGGTGTAGCGTTTATATATAAATGGATGAATGCACATAACTATGCTTAGAACAACACCGAAATAAGATTTTACTTCCCGTGCTCGCAATGTCCAATTTAAGTTGGAAAATGCTTACCTCGCCAAAGGTCGAGCGGCTTATTTTACGTGCCTTTCAGATTATGAAGAAACAATAAATGCCTTTTTAAATGAAATTATAAATGCTGACTAGCCGATGTTTTATAAACTAAAACTTTATGCAAATAATATTTAGGCAAACCATTTTGATCAACCTCAATCCTAATACAAATTGATACAATGTCACAAGTTGAAATACAAATGAACTTAAATAATAGACTAAAATATATCATAATGATAACAAAGTATGATTTGTGAACCTTATTAATTAGAGCACACGACAAAGAATTACATGTATAATGTTGGTAATTGGAATGCTGCGGCCTGCGCACTTTCACACAATCTGAACAAATAATACAAAAGGATGATAGAATAGTACAATTTTTGAAAATACTTTCATTTTAAAGAAACATTACCTGCAAGATTTATCCCTCCTTCTTACATAAAGCCTACATTTGTATTAAATTTTAAATTTTGAATTATTTAAAAAAAATCGAATAAGCCAAAAATAGCGTATTTTTTACATCTTTGCGGAATCGATTTTTAGTTCTCATTTAAACCATTCAAAGTAATGGCAGTAGTTTTAAAAATGTTAGCATTATGAGAATTGACCTTTTATTCAATACCTACTATAATAATTCCTGGAGCCAAATTATACAATATTACTAAATTCACAAATTGATCCACATTCAGAATAATTTTTTTTTTTAAATTTAGAATAGTTACCGAGAAAAGTAACTTACAGTTCCCAGCTTTTGACTCACGTTTAAATCAGCTAGGAAATGATAATAAATCAAAACTTGATCGATTATAAATACACTATATAGTATTGACATATCACCAATTAAGCTTTTATGCAATTTATAAGGTTTTCATTATTTAACAACAAATAATTCATAAATTATATATCTCATAAAAATGTATTACGAATGTTCATGCGCTCACTGAATGAATAAAGCTGAAATTACCTTTCAATAACCAGGAACTGAAACGAAATTATGATATATTCTTTAAATAACTTCAACATCCACCATAGTACAACAAATTAAAGCGTTGTAGAAATCACGGGGCTGACACCATGGATAAGAACCGTTGGTGGCAAACTATCAGTCAAAGTATCCAACAGGCTTAAATATGTGGAATTTGCTTGGACTTCCTTTGGGGGGACGGGTAGATACGTAAAAACGACAGCAGTATTTTCACTGTAACGCTTAATTAATTGATTGAAACTAAACAAAACAATAAAAATAAAAACGTGTGAAGGAGAGTATTATCAAATTAATACAACATTTAAAATGGAGTTCTTAATACCTGTTCATGCATTCTGTTGTCAAGTTACTTGAAGATGCTGACATGTACTGCGAATTATCAGGCAAACTGCTGGAAGAATAAACGCTGAACACATCATCCCAATGAGCCCGATTAATTATGGCCGATATTCGTAACTGCTGTAGTATTAGCCGGAGTTGCTTCTCCCGTTTGACTGTATCGTCGTCAGTTGTTAAATTGCACATAAAAATACGCAAAACTGTCTTTGACTTCCATCCAGGAACCTATAATTAAATACGAGAAAACGAATTAATAGAATCTGCAAATTTAGGCAAGTTGCTATCAACATACATGTATAAAAGCCATCAAGTACCATGTGCAAAATGCAAGCCATTTGCAGCAGAAACAAGGTTGTGGTGTCCGAATAGTCCAAAGTTCTTGGGTCAAAAGCATTCACTGGCCAAACATCGATGAATTTTTTCCTATTGCTTTTCAAAATTGAAGATTTATCGAGATTATCAAAGTAGCGACATATGCATACGTTTTTTCTCATTTTAATGGCGTCCTGAAAACGTAAAAAGAGCAAGGTTCTATATTAGCAACAGACAATGAAACATTTAAAAACCATATTTTACATTGATGATATAATTCGGCCTTATCAAACACAATGAAGTTAATTTTACATGCATTTAAAGCATGGTAATGGCAAATCCACACCTGTATCATTCCAACGTATTCTTCTGGTGGTAAATCCTTACCCTGCGAGGACTGACGCATTTCTGCAAAAGAATGCAATGCAGAAACATGTCCCATTTCTGTAGTAGCAGGTGAAGAATTATTTAAAATCAATTCATCCCTGGAAGAAAAATTATCTCATCATTTAATCGTTAATAATTTCAACTGGATACATTTTTTTTTTAAATCCTGCAATATCAGAATGCATTCTGGGATTCTATAACAAGTAAACCTTTTTAAAAAGTCAATCTGTGGTGAAGAATCATAAAATCCAAAAATAATAGTATTTGGCTTCATAGCACCAAGTCCTGATATCCTTATAAGTTGACGCATTCCCTCCCTCACCGTAGGTGCTATCGTCAGCTCAACAAAGGCTTTGACCTGAAATAATATTTTAATCAATTTCTTTTTGTAAGATTTTCTGCTAGTCTCCTTAAGTGGTAGAGATAACAATAATAATGTTACGTAATTCAAACAATTTTTAATCAAAATAATATTGATAAAAAGCCCAGTTTTAAAAATTAATACCTGAAGGCAGACCAAAACTCATCACAAATTAATCAGCAAGTCATAGCCATTTAATATTAATTAACAAATGTAGCTTACCTTAAGGTGGTCCACCAAACTTAGCCAACTTAAGTTCTCCTTTGCAATAGGATCAACCTCCCAGCTATCCAGGTCATCTAGTTTAACGTGACCAAGCACATAGAGCCCACTTTTCTTTAGATCATTAACAAAATCAATGAGTGGGGTACAAGATCTGGGATTTGAAACCATAAGGAGCAGCTGAGGTCTCCAGAATTTTACATGTTCTTTCCTACTATCCAGCATCAGTAAGTATTTGCGAACCTGTAAGAAATGGGAAGTCAGGTAAAAATGACAATTTTTATCGTACACCAATTATAAAGCACAGAGTCGTTACCTGATGGAATATAAGTGCCTGACTTATGGAGCCCCACTTGGTTGGGAGAGCACGAAGGTGAAGCCCAATAACCAATAACAGGCATATTACTATACAAATACCAGCGTAAGCTAGCAAGGGCGGAAAACAATTTCAATTTTTTTTATTAAATTCAAATGATGTCGTTCCAATTTTAGCTCAATTTTTAATGAAAAACTTACCAGCATTAATAACAAACATCATGGTAATAGTGCCCAAAAGGCCAACTGCACAGGTATACCAGGAAACATATTTAAAGGAAGGCCTAAAAAAGGATTTTCTTTATTATACAAAATTGAATCTATCACTAAATTATAAGAAATTTCCAAAGATGCATCCTGAATTTTTAAATTTATTAGATTACATTATGAAAAATCTCGTATTAATATCATAATTACACTCAGAATTATCTAATTTACTCAATGTTAGGAATTACTACTAATGACCCTAAACTTTCCTAATGCATTCCAACTTCAAGCCATAGAATTTCCAACTGAAATAATAGATGTAACATTTATAGTGAGCTGACCTAAAGTTTGGAGCAGAAGTAAGCTCTAATCCGAGGCAGGCTAAATTCGTCGCACCATAAGACAGCAGAAAAAATACAGAGGTCACTTGGGCGATTTGATTCAATGATCCAATGATTAGAACTATCTTTAAAGAAAAGCATAGCAAAAAGAAAGACCATTAGCAATAATAAAACAATATTATTAAAATGATTTTAGGCAAGAATTAAAATGTCATGCTTCATGCATGCCACTCACCTGGACTAGAAACCAGGATAAAATAACAGCAGCATAAGGATTGTCTTTCCAAACGCCTTTTGCAATTGGTGATAAGATAAACCCTTATAAGAAATAAGTAAAATCTTAGTGAGAAAATCGAATTCATTATCTAAATGCACATGATTTGTAAAAGTCTATTTCAATTTTTTAATGTACCAAATAGTTCATCTTTTGATACAGCAATTAAAACTCTAGAAGCGCCTGTAAAAAATATTTACAATGAAATCAGTAATCCACATTCTACAACAGCAATAAGCAAACAAGAAAAACGAGCATATATTTTACCTATAAGATTGCTAAGACTCGCAGAAAGTGTTGCTGCAAATATCCCACAAGGAATAGCAAAGTTTGTCAAGTTGATGTATTGCATATAAATGTAATTATTTCTTAATAAAAAGCTGTAAAAAAGAGCTTGCATTAAATTGACATATCATACATGACCCAAATTTAAATGTAATAATAATTTGTTAAGGCCAAAATCAATAGCAGATTTCGGAAAATTACTTTGAACACGTTCCAGCTGTGAAAAAGGACAGCAACATGTATATCACAAAAGTGAAGGCCACGCCAGATAAAGTTCCAAGAGGGATCGATTTGCTTGGCTCCTTCAGCTCCCCTATGTTTGGATAAAAATACACTGAACATTGGAATTTTTTGTACTTAAATTCAAGATACTGCCAGGTAATTCCTTATGTGACTAAACTCATGTTTCAATAATATCATTTAGGAAAGGATACCTAATTAAGGCAAATTTCAGGGAATCTGAACTGAGCTATCTTTTTTAAGAAAAAAAAAAGGGGGGAATAAAATATTCAATAAAGTTGAAGACCTGACATATTAGCACCAGCCATGATACCAGTGACACCACTAAACAGCACTCCAAAAACTGTAGCAAAGTTCATAATATTTCCAGTTGTATAATCCAAACTGTAATTAGCTGGAAAAATAAGCACACGGAATGATACGTGAATGAATTTATTACAAATACTAGATTCATAAATCAAAAATGAACACTTGTCAAATTTCTCACGCCATAAGTTCTCTTGAAATGTTTCCCAACTAAACCCAGTATAGTTAGCCTCAGTTATATTATCAACATAGATATTTGCGTCAGGTATTGGAACCTAGCACAAAAGAACAAATCTTATTTGTCAAAGAGGAAAAAAGTCAAAATGGAGCAAACGACTCAAACAGCAAACCCTCACCTCAATAATATGAGATTCAGCCATAAAGCTCACAACAGCTGAAAATGTACTTAACATAACGATAACAAAGATGATAGTCGAAGTGCGGGCAAACATTGCAGCCCCTATTAGACAGACGAATAAGTTGAATAAAGCTATAACTGATGCATATAAAAACGCCCACCAACTTCCACTGGGTATGCCCCCATTCACCAGAAAACCTGTAAAGGAATATAAAGTGAAACTGTACCACTTCTAAAATACAAGATTGAGAAAACCAAAGAAATGATCTTTTTTAAATTTGTTTCAACTTATCTAAGTTGCATGAAATTTAAAAATAAAAAAAAATTACTGTACAATATTTCATTTTTTAGGTTTTTTAAATTTAACTTCAAGCAGAAATAACAGTAAAAAATAAAAAAATAAATTATTTTCAGACAAAACGCTGTATCATAACAACAAAATAATGGTACATACCTCCTGGACCAAAATTATCAATGAAGCCTTCAACGCATCCTGTTACATAGAGGGCACAGGAAAATATGTTGGCAAAAAAGAACAGAGTACCAATACTGCCTCCGAACTCTGGGCCTAAAGTTCGACTGATCATATCTTAAAATCGATGAAGGATGGTCAAAGTTATAATTGCCTCAAAAACAAATACTGTGCGTTTATATACACAAAATCACACTGAAAATATCAATGCTTGAGTGTGCATAGTAACAGAAGATATCAACACAATTCTTCGCCAAAACATTAATGGAGCAGGAATCAAGCAATTTATGCTAGAATTTAATTCCTTGTATTTACTCTTGATCACACTTTTTGTCTATTCTAAACTTAGTTAAAAAATCCTCTCAGTAACCGCATATGCAGCATACTTTACAAAGGTGTTGATGAAGGGGGATGGGGGTGGAGGGGGGGAGGGAAGGGTGCTTGAACTACTACTCCCCAGAGCCCCCAGTACACACACATTGTATTCATATACCCGTTTTAACAGAAAAAATAGATTCTATCAGAAGGTGCTATTTTTCGTCCATTACAAGCATAATTGGTAACATTACATTTACATTTTAATAGTTTCTGTAATTAAATTCCAGTTTTAAATATTAATCCAGCTGAGGGACATCCATGTTGTTGTACATTTAAAACATCATTTACAGGTGATAGATCAAATACTCATCCAATACTACATGAAAAGGTGGTATCAAATATTTCACTTTCATTAGTGAGTTCAAGTATCAACGTACTGCACAACTGTGTATAGGATTAAGTTTGTTCCTCCTCTTTCCAACCCATCAACAACTAGCTCTGACTGGTTTTGTGCAGCAGAATGTTGGTACATAAACTCACCTTTCAACTAAATAGCAAACTTTTGAGGTAAGTGAAATGGCAATGAAAAGGATACAGTAGGCGCCTCCTCCTTCAATCGCTCCATTTGTAGAAATGGCACATATTGATAGAACAGTGCAGGCAAGAATCATGTAGGCTAGTAAAAACTGGGCGATTACCTCAAGAATACCTGCATGTCCAACGATAAATCCTACAAGAAAGCAACCATGACAAAATATGGACATTGTTATTGACAATTGTAAGTTACAGTTATGATAACAATGTAGATAGTAGACCAATGGTTGACTAAAAAGTTCATATGATGAACAAGGCAATATTTGGCTTTCAAACAAGACCTTAGATCAATAGCGGGGTTACATTACCTATTCGCTAGGCAATATCTGAGTACTACCTAGAAAACATACAAGTATATGGTATGGCCTCAAAGACGAAAAGACAAGAAATTATTTCAAACATAACAGTATATACGAGTTCGTATCTATACACAGTATACGACATGGTAAATAAGAACTGCTCAGGCCTACACTGTGTTTAAAAACGTCCTCAATTCCCAAGTGGTTACCAATTAAATGATGGCTAAAGAAAATGTTTTTGAGTAATATGGCATATGTTATGAAATGGAATTTGTGGAACACTTTCAACGTACAGTATGCATGGTGCAATCGATCACCATTTGATAGGAACACTAACTGTAGAGCAATGAATTTCCCCCATTCAACGCTCCAATTAACCAATAGTTAACAAATTTATGTGTTCAACAGGAAAAGTTTCCAAAACAAAATCCACGATGAATTGCAAAGTTTTACAGCTCCGGCCCACATGTAATCTGCAGGCCAATTTACATGTTTACTGAAGTAGAGAGAATTAAAAGATAATAATCTTACTCAGAGAAAATATGTCATCATGCAGTGTGAGATTCTAAAATCGTTTATAATTGTGAAGTAAATATTTACAATTTAACAATTAAAAAACATAACAAAACACTGCAATGTAATTCTGATGATTTATTGGATAAGTAATTTCATGAAACTTTCATAGTAGGCCTACAAATTAACTAGCTATTTATAATTACAAAATTAATACACACAACATCAATGACAACCACGGATTTTTGTTTTAAAAGATCATAGAAAAAGAAATTGGTTGATGTTGGTGTAATATATATCACTTAGGCCCACTGTTCTTATGCAATTAAAATGTCGAATGGAAATTGGTGCTATCTCAAACAGAAGCTTTGCGAATCGCACTTTGGCAGTATATGTGCAGCCTACAAAATGGTTTTAAAACAACGATGACTAACCTTGCGAGAAGTTCTAAACCATATTCTGTTGATTTTGTACACACACGCAAAGCTGTATGCATGAGTAGTAGCCTATATACCTCATATTTTATAGAAAAAAATATTAGGGTATACTATCACCAGATTCGACCTTGATTTATTTCATCAAGAAGTGGCAATTTAAATTGACAAAAACAATGCTTAACACGTCGTTTTATAAGAAATAAAGGGTTTATGCCCCTGGGCAGTTCTGGAGGCACATTGCCATGGCATTTAAAAGATCTTGAAAGATATATGACTCACCAACACGAAGAAACAGCAATGCACTGAACATGGAGAGACATACTGGAGCAAACACCCCTGAAAAGGTTTCAAGGTTTCGGGCGCTTTGCCCTTGAACGGGTGGAACTTCAGGTTCATTCGAATTCGTGGAAGTACTCAAGTCAGCATTGACACCACGAAGTTTCTGTGACAGAAGAGGCGTTCTGTCAGTACTAGCACCAGAGGAGGACGCAGAATCGCCCGACATTTCGCGAATATCATTCATTTTCAACGCGTCTTCGTGAGAAATCGTAACACTCAACTCATACTTCTTGGATGTGGTACATTTTCGTACAAATACTTATATTTATACTGTGGCTAACCAAAAAAAACACGCCCTCATCACGCGAACTTTCACTTCCGAGTGCCGAAAATGATGAGAACCAAATGAAAAACGATCAAGCGCCCCCTCGCGGCAACCACATTCGAGGAAAAGCGCGGGGATTTCAAATTTTACGATGAAGCTCAAATTAAGGGTTTAGCTGTAATTCTAGTTCGTAAAATATTAAAAAGACCCACGTTTTATATGTAACATTATGTTACTATATTACACGATTACATAGCTTTCCTATAATAATATATGATGCACAATACCAATTAACAATGTGCGTATAAGATCCTCTTTCATCAGTCGAATTAACCCCTACATAAATTTTAAAATACGTTCAGGAAAACATGCTTGCAAGCTGGATTACTTCGCTAATGCTAGCTTAATACCGATTTTACTGTTTGCTTTTGAAAAAAAAAAAAAATCCAACACATAATTTTCTGGAACTTTTCGAACGCTCCTACGCCAATCCCCCGCAGAGAAAGTTGACGGTGGCAGGCCACCAATTTGAAAGAAAAGCGACCGTCAACTCTGATGGTTTTGAACTTCTGACTTTTAGGATAATGCAAAGCGAATGCTGGCAACAACCTCTGATTTTGACTCGACCGTGACACGTGTGCGGAAGATGGCGAAATCGCGTCAATTATTTCTGTTGCTGATTTTTGTGATTTTGCAAACTCTGGGAGCAAACGGCAACAACGAAATGGACAATATTCCTGGGGTTTCTTTTGAATTCAAAGTGCACGTCGACGCAGCCAAAGAACATTGTTTTTACCAATATGTCGAGCCCTCTGCCAACTTATTCGTAGCGTTTCAGGTAAGCTTGTCCACAGGTGGCTATCATTAACTGTTTAACACATCGAAAGTTAATCCACGTGTTATTTTTCGCCTTATATCAGTTGGTAGCATGTATTTTACTGCATTGTTTATAAAGCAAGAGATAAATTTATTGCATCAATTTAATATTTCATATGTATTCCATATGGAGTTGCAATATGCATAGATGTGGGAGCATTCAATAAGTACCAGTACTTCATAATTTCAAAGAAATATAAATACTATTATAGGTCATCAGAGGTGGTGATGGCAAGGCAGGTTTTGCTGTGCGACATCCAAATGGCAACCATGTTCACCCCTACAAATGGCAATCCGAAAGCGAATATGAAGAAGTAGCTGACAATGGAGGTATATCGCAGTTTATGCCCTGAACTTTTTTCCTCCTAGACAAATTATAATTAAAATTGAAAGCAAAATTTTAAAGGTCATTTACATTTGCCATTTGTTACAGGAGTATATGAAATTTGCATCGATAACCAGTTTTCACGTTTTGCTGCCAAGCTGGTGTTACTTTATATCACATCATTTCAGTATGATAAATGGGAAAATTTTACGGCTGAACTTGAGCAACTCGATATCAGTGTGGCAAATTTTACAGTAAGTTCTGCAATCATTACCAACTTTTAGGTGCATTTCCCCATCTGCCCTCATTTCTAAATATATTGCAATTTCTTAAAATTAAATTCTAGGGTTCTATTAAAGTAGTGGATGAACGCATTGGTGAAATTCAACGAAATCAACAATTTGGTCGAAGACATGAAGCACGTGATTACCAGTTATTACTAGCGAACAACTATTACGTACAAAATTGGACAATTGCCCAGTGTGCTGTCATTATTCTCGCATCTAGTTTTCAAGTGTTTTTTGTGCGCAAACTATTTGATGTGAAAAATGTTACACCAACTTCCAAACCAAGGGCTTAGTCAACAGATTGTATAACAAATGTAATTTGTTGTCATCAAAACAAATGAGACCAAACATGGTTTGATCTCAAACAAACATTCGTCGAAAATTTCTGCTAAGATCTTGAAATAACAGGATCAATTTCAAGGAATAGTCAATAAAATTATACATTCCATACACAGTATAATAGAAAAATGTCGAAAACCCCCAAGCATATCCCTTGAGATTGACAAAAACCATGTCATCCAACCAAATGAATGCGGTTTTTCAAGTGTCAAATGGTTTAGGCATTAAAAAACTGCCTATCTGTCAAGTCTAGTTAAACTCAAAAGATGCAATTATTAAAATCTTAAGAAATTATTTTTTGTGTGCTCTAGCTATGTCATGCTATTAATTTTCTATACCTTTTTATATTATTGCTGTTATTTGTAAATAATGGTTTAATTTTATCAGATTCCCTAAAGAATTATTTGAAATAATGAATGAAATATTTAACATTTTGAATCTGGAGTGGCTTAATTATCCAATCTGTCTTCCTGTATGCAAATGCCCACAAAATGTAAATACTTCCAAATTTAAATAAAATACTTCAAAATAAAGAGTAAATTGTGTTAAAATTATTTCAAATCTATAAAATAATAAGGGAATAACAATCCAGCAATCGATGGATGTTCAATCCAGCAAGTAGTTAAATATTCTAAACCTAATTGGAAGATCTTGGGGAAACTTGTACGATGCAATAATTGAGGCAGACTATCAAGGTAAAGTCATTGACAATTTTAATAAGTAGTGTACAAGAAGTGACGCCCACAATCACAGATGTTTGCAATGTATTAAGGGTGTGTTTTAGTACCAGCACATGGCCACATCTACAGTCATCCTCTATCAACTAATCGGCCATTTCATGAATGGGCAAAATGGGCTAATTGGGAATAACCGCATAGCTGAGGAAACAACTGGTCTACGCAGTTTTACGCTGCTACCAAAATAGACCGTTAAAATAAGCAGGACAAGCAATGCTGTTAATTGTAGTAACTTTAAACGTAATTTGTAAACCTGCCAAAAAAGTTATTTTTCAATTAATTTTAAAAACGTGCTCATCCCTTCAAAAGCCATATCTGTGCAGCCAGTGCACATCTCATAACGAAATGCGACAAGTCAATAAATGACTTGATGGTTTTTTTTATGAATTATTCTGATCAATTTATTTTTAAATTTCATTGAAATTTTGTTTTGAAATATTGTGAAATAGTGCCTTGAATAAGTCCAGAACATTTTCACGTGAACTTGACATTTCAATAGGGAGTGGGTAAATATATTATATTATGTGCATTTAAGAAGGTGAGTGAGAATGAGCAGGTGATATTCGAATGAAAGCAAAACAATGTGGGTTACATGCATAATCTTCAAGATATTAAACAACTTTTGTTGGAAGTTCAACATAATGCCAGGCTCAACAAATGTCCTGACACTTACACGTCGCCAACTTATAACAGATGTTTAACTGGTCGGAAACAGTGAGAGCTCAATTTTTTTTTGCTTAACAAGAACCTAGAAGTACCACCCCGTAAAAACGACGTATTAATATCCAAGAATAGGTAAAAACCTGAAGGGCTGCTATTAAATTCGATTTTTCTAAAAACTAATCTCCAAGCTGTATTTTACTGGAAGGTTTCAACAAACATCAGAAGGTGTTATCACATTCCTTAGTTATGCGATAAAAAATGTAAATGAGCATTATACTGGGGGTCATGAAAAAAATATTTTTAAGACAGAAAACAAAAAAACAAAAATGACGTCACACACAGGTATTAAAAAGTATTATTCGAATAAAAATAACAAATCCAAAAGCTCCACTTATCGAATTCCACCTACTTTTGCTCAAATCGGCACTGCATAAATCATCAGTGTACAAATGCTTTGAGATTCCTGGAGGAGATGATTTAGCAGTCGCCTTCCGTTTGTGTCGATGGAAGATGATCACACGCAGGAAGAGATTTAGTGGTTGTACGTGGGACAACAGTCAGTACAGATTGATTTTTTTTGTGATTGGTTTGCGACACATGTGGCAAGTCTTGAGAGTCTGGGAGCAATTGACGCATGCTCCGTGACCACATAAAAATGCAACGTTTTTACGTCTCTCCATGCAGATGGAACAACTACTGGCTTCTTCAATCTCCTGTATCTTACTTTCCAAATATTTCACACGTTCCACACTCACCTGGCGTATCTTCGGGGCAGATTGCCCACCTAAAACAAAACATCAGTGTTAGCTTCCAAAAATGAACTCTTTAAGACAAGTTTGTGAGTTCTGAGACTTATTGGCAACTACCAGGAAAATAAGATTAAAATGGCCTTCTTGTTGGTTGGTTGGTGATGAGACCCGAAGGGCGCAATGTCAACACTGGCCTTCTTGTTAATCATATTCACGTTCAGAAAACTCCTTGTTTATGTTAAATATGAAAGAGTGGCACATTTTCTTACCTGAGCCTCTCTTTTTAACTATGACGGCTTGGCATTCGATGCACTTTTTCATACGGAAACAGCATTCATCGCAAGCTACTTCATGACCACAGGGTTCAAAAATAACATTGGCCATAGCTTCACAACATATCAGGCACTCGTGGGATGGCTGTGGTTCTATACAAGCCTGCTCAACTGCACCGTCTGGTTGGTTTTCAGTAGGTGCACTAGATGAGATGCTCCAGGGATAACTGTGAAGATAATGAACAGATTATCATCTTAAAGCAAGAGCATATCCATAAAGCAAATAACTACATATTCCTCAATGCCATAGTAAAATTATGCATTATAACTTAAATTGACTTCAAACATTTGAAGACAATCTCCTGCCACCATAAATATGATTGTGAAAATTATGCATAAAACTGAATATCAGCTAGTGAGATTTCAGGCTTCAGCTTGGAAAAAACTTCACCACAATCAATTTACCTTCTTTGGGTTGCATATTCTTGCAAGATGTCACAATGTGTAGGTTCTGATAATAGTTCCAGAGGCGATTTCTGTTGTCTGTTCTTGTGATTTAAATCTCCATTTTCCTGACATAAATAGCATGCAACTGCCAACCCAATATTCCTCGCTATACTTTTTGCATGAATATCTTCCAATATCTAGAAATGCAAAAAGACGTTCATGGTAGTTCGGTAGAAAATTTTGTTCTTTAATGAAGACAATGTCAATATGCACAATGCTAAATTTTTCTGATAGAACATTTCAAATTCAATTTCAATTCTTTACCCTGCAGTTAGTAGATTAGTACCATTTGGCAGGGGGGATCCTTAGTGATGGATCCCAACACTACAATTAAATTATATTTCCCGTAA
>JAQGAO010005506.1:0-13509 GCA_034697705.1 Ommatoiulus sabulosus
CCCCCCCCCCCAACAGGTATTTAATAAAAGTGATTGTTTAAATCGGTGAATGAACACTGTATAACCTATCTAAAAATATATATCTAAGGGCATTTTAAAAGAACTAATTAAATAAATAGAAATGGCATATGGAGTCATATTCCATTCCATTCTAAATTTTTAATTTTCCTGTTTATTTTTAAAAAAGTAAAACAGGGATTTCATAAAGATTTTAGATTTGAAAGGAATGGTGGCAACAACGTCTTTGTTTTGGTTAAAGTGCAAAAATAGCTTGCAAAATATGGTTTCACGCATTTTTCATTTTAAATTTCATTCACATTAATTATTGCACACTCATGTGCAGATTACCTATTTTATATGGGATATATCGGAATTTTTTTAAAAAAAACCTGATCATTCCTTTCTGCATGGTATACATTAGGGTGTAATTCGCACCAAGGTCTTGATAAATCGATAAATGAGTATAATCCCAAATTACTTAAATTTGAACCAATTGCGTTCCCACAGAATGAGAAAATAAAACTAAAGCATAATTTTAGTACTGCAGTGAAAATGAGGGCACATTATATTTGAAGCACATAAGTAATGAATAATTTAGAGTATTGGAATTGCTTAGCTTTTATGTTGACGAGGCTAACAAAGAAGATCCCTTAAGTAATCAGACTATTGTTCTTGCAGTGAGTGTACTTATTATATAAATTAGCTTAATAATGCATGTCAAAATAAGTAAAATATTTGCTCTGGATTATTAAAAAAATTGTCTGTATAATGTTAAAGGAATGCTTGTATACTGCATGTACAATACTGAAATTATCAAGTGCGGCGTTGATGCCATTCTTGAGCATAAGCCTAATAATGATCAAGCGTTAAGCAAGATTTTAAAGAGAATTTTTGATATAGTTTCATTTGAATAGCAAATGCTCATAATGTTAATAATGTTAAAATATATGCCTATATACATGCAATTAAGGAAATAGTCATCAAATTTACATTTACATGTGAAATAGTGTGATATTGATATAAATAATAAAACAATTCTATTGAGATAATGGTCATGATATTCGTTAACTTGGACTCGGAATAGGACTTAGCGAAATTCGAATAATCCGCAAACTGTAAGATATGAACTCAAATTCAAAAATATGACAAATGGAAAAAAAAAACACCAATAAATATGAGATGACGAGGCTAACAAAGAAGACCCCTTCAATCATTCCTTGGCAATTTGGCCCACAAGGCGGGGGGGCTAGCAGAGCTCTATCCTAAGGGCCCTGAATGAGAGGTGGGGGCGGGGAAGGGGGATAACAAGGCTTTAGATTCGAGCCAGGGGACCAGGAATGAGGAGTATAACAAGGTTCTAACCTAGCTGCCCGAAATGATGTGGATAACAGGGCTCTAGCCTAGGGGCCCGGAATGATGGGTATAACAGCGCTCTAACCTAGGTGCCCGGAATGGGGGGGGGATAACAGCGCTCTAGTTTAGGGGCCCGGAATTAGATTGGCGGCGTGACTGGCCCATACAGGTCTTTGAATGCACAATACCTGTACAACTGACTTATTTTATTCTAAATCCATTACAGCATATAAATTTGGCGGTTATGGCCTGGAGGCCCGCTTCAGAATGTGGGGCCATGGTTTCTATACACGTTTTTAATTTTCATTAAACAAATGCGCAGAAGACATTTTTTCTTGGTTGGCTTAGTTTTTCCATGCCCAAATTAATGAACGGTGGTAAAATACGATCCCTGATAATCCGCAACCCAATCAGCCAGTCCTTGATAATCAGAGCTAGTCTGCCAAAATGGTTTCAGAGTCGCAGCTTGGCAGTTCTAAGATTGTGCCGCTAAGCCCGCTTTGCATGCAGCACTGCTTTAATGCCTACGAAAAGGCTTTCGATTAGCCATTAAATTTAACTTGCATGAGTTTGATACAATCGCCCATGCGTGTATGGATTTTTCGCTAAAATAAATATGGCATAACAAATGCTTTTGCTCCCCCGCACTATAAATTGCATTAGAAAAATCACTGCGAAGAAGAAAAAAAATCGGCCGTAGCATTAATGGCATTTTTCTTGGCACTCGTACTATGCGAAGAATTTCTTAGATACCTCGTGCTCGCCACCAGAGGGCGCTTTTTGCAAGCTGCGTTTTCTTTCGAGTATCGATTTTTTTTCCAGGCAGTTCTCTCACCACAAATGGCCAAGATTTGAACTGTTTTATTGTTAAGCTTAGCCCATTTTAAGCAGATATTTGCTAGGCTTCACGTTCGTATGAAATATCCGTAGAAAATGCAAATAAAGCTTAATTTGTGGATTTGGGCGGCTTGGTCGTCATGGGATGGAGTGCCGTTGCCAGATTAAACTTGTTTCGCGTGTTAATGTGAACACGCAATTTATAGTCCATTTTCCAAGAATTTCTAAACCCTGCACTGCCGTTTAAAGTCGGTAAATTGACATTAATGATAACATAGAAATTGTTGGAGAGAAAACTACCAGGGGTGTTCATTAGGTTTCCGCAATAATTGTTTTTGACAAAAATGGCTGTATGGGGATTTCAATGAGATTTTATGGATAAAATTCTGCCATCATTTCTGAACATGTTTCAACATTATAAGTTGTTTTAAAAAAATATTACACGTGCTTAAAATTCGAAAGCAATAGGTCTGTTGCTCGTTTTTTAACTTTTGAAAGCATTTCAGGAGCAGAAATGTGTGAAATATGTTTAAGGTCCGAGTAATGTCCAAATGTTTTGTCTATGAGTGGATTGAAAAGTTCAGAAATGGACAGACAACTGTGAACGATGATCAAAGAAGTGGACGGTCAGTGTCCGGCAGAAATTCTGATTTGGAAGCTTTGGCTTAAACCGATTTTTTGAGCGAGGCATACACTCTGTGCCAGAACGATGGAAGAAATGCATCTCCCAAAATGGAAAATTGTTTGAATAATAATTTATGTTTACGTGTAGTTCTCTACCAAATTTAAATAAAATCCACACAGACGTTTCTCTTTTTTAAATTATGATTGCGGAAACTTAATGAACACCCCTCGTTGTTTTCGACAAAATATTTTGTAAAACGATATACATTAACGAGAATTGTATTGATCCAAGAACGAATTTCCCACGAAACTCCTCGTCTTTTATTCGATTTGATATAACGAAAAAGAATCAAGAGCATCAATCATTCACTCTGTTTATCTCAATGATTCCAAATGAGTGATGGTTATTCGATTGACAGAAGATACGAGAGGCTTGATCTACTGCCCTTATCTCAAGGCATTTCCAAAATGTTTGTAACCACAGAAGTACATTTATAAGGAGATTTTTTTATTTTTGTTAAAACATGCAAAATTGATCATGTATTGTTGCTTACTGATTTCGAATCATTTTCGACGGGTTTCCATGATTCCTTGAAATCGTGTTATTATGCAATACAATCTTTGACATTATCATCATCTAATATCTTTTTCTGAGATTCTTCTGTAAAATGTGACAGAACGTATAAAAAGACATTTAAAACCGGAAGATTGGGATGTGAAATCATCATCAACCATGGGCTCAATGTACGTTGATGTCATGGACTGGAGCCAGTGAGACTCCGGAAGTAGATATATCACTCGTCTTGTCGGCAGACGATTTTCTACATGTATGATTTTACATTCGTTATTTTGTTTATTTCGCAGACTTTTTGAAGAACATTCAGACCTCCTCGAGTTATTTACGAAATTCAACGAACATAGGACGAAAGAATCGCAAGCAGATAGCCTGGAATTGCAGCAACACGCCACCGTGGTCATGCAAACACTAGACGAAAGTATAACAGCTTTAGAAAACGTGGATTATTTTTTCGATTTTTTAACGCAAGTGGGACGCACTCATTATAAAATTCCTGGGTTCAAAAAGGAATATTTTTGGGTAAGATTGTCATCGATTTTGTTTTATACGAGTGTTTATGAAATGATAAAAATATTTTCTGTTTAATGATGAATTTATATGTAACTGGAGTAGTAGAAAATGGCATCCAATGGTTTGACCTTAATTCTGCGCTCATGCGAATTTTTTGTGCATGTGCAACAGAATCTCGATAAGGAACGAAGACATTAAAAACGAGGCTCCCTCCGACCTGGAAAGTCAGGGAACTTGAAAATGTCTGGAAATGTCAGGGAAGAATGACTTATTTTTAAAAAGTCTGAAAATGTCAGGGAAGAATGACCTAGTTTTAAACAGTCTGGAAATGTTAGGGAAGAATGACATTTTTGAAAAATTCAAGGAAATTCAACGTATTAATGTTGTCACTGTCAAAAACTAATGCTTCTACGAGGTTAGCTGCTCATAACTTTTGAAAAATTTTCCAGTATAAATTACCAGAATTTTCAATAATTTCAGAGGACAAAATTTGAAATATTTTCCACGTTTTCCACAGATAAATTTGAAAAATTTTCAATCGTTTTAGAGTAAAAATGTCTAAATTTGTAAATTTAGAAATTTTTTAGAACCTTTTCAGAGCACAAATTTGTAAAACTTTTACCATTTTCCTAATACGAATTTGTACAATATTCAAAAAATGTTCTTGCTAATTTCGAAATTTTTAAAATTGACATCGGTAAATTTTGAAAAATATTGAAAGTTAATTGTCCTTTGTCGATTTTACGAAATCGTGGATAATATTGGCATATGTCAATTTTGACATTGTCATTGGTCAGGGAAATTGATTTAATTAAAAAACCTGGAAAAGTCATCAGGGAAGTTAAATATGAAATTTCTGGAGGTACTCTGAAAAAGGTGTCAACCAATATGTACCAAAAAGTTGTCACTCTTTATTTAAAATGTAATCATTTTTTTTTAAAGAAACTTTCTCATGGTTTTTTTTTTAATTAATTTAAAGTTTAATGAAAACGCCAACTATTCTAAATAAAATATGCAATCGCATTAAAAAAAAATTCATTAATCTATTTTCAGAAAATTGAGAAGCCATTTTTGTGCGCCGTGAAAACAACGTTAGGCGACCGTTACACGGAAAACATTGAAAACATTTACGCAATCGTCATTCATCTGATTTTGGACACGCTAGTGAAGGGTTACGAAAGTGCGGAAGCTTCTGCGACGCAACCCAAGTGATGGCGCTGCGATCGCTCTGGTGTTAATGGATATGTGCCGTGAATTAACGTGACGGAAATGCTTTTGTTTACACATCCGTCCTGATCTCGAAAACGGAAGAAACGGGAGAAACATGAATATGGTAGGTCTGAGGCGCTTCATCGCCAAAGCGACACCTGGTGGCCGATACCGGGGCGAAGCGCCGTTCAAACCTGGAACTCTACGAGAGGTCGAAATTCAACTTATTCGGTAGAATGCCAATGCACCATTTTCACCTTAATTTAATTCGTCAAAATTAAAAGACGAAAAATTTTAAGAATATAAGACACGTGGAAAATATTCTAAATTGACACGTCTTTGTTACAGGGTACCCCAGACCTGGAGAACCTGGAAAAGTCAGGGACCGTAAAAATTTCCTACAAAAGTAAGGAAACAAAAATTACATTTTTGAAAAAGTCAGGAAAATCCAGCGTATTAATGTTGGCACAATTCATAATGATTAGCTTAGTGCCCATTTGCGAACTTTTTTGAAATTTTCCCAGTACAGATTTGCACAATTTTCAACAATTTAAGAGGATAAATTTGCAAAATTGTCGATACTTTTCGAGGGCAAATTTTGAAAATTTAAAAATTTATCGATGACAAATTTGCGAAACTTTCAACAGTTTTCGAATGCAAATTTGTAAAATTTAAAAAAAAATTGTCACGCTAATTTTGGAAAATTTGCAAGATCGTGTCTAACATTGGCATATGTAAATTTTGTCGTTGGACAGTTAAGTTTGTTTTTAAACCCGGAAAAGTCAAGGAAGTTGAATATGATATGATATTTCTGAGGGAACCCTGTGCAATGTCATACATGTGTTGGCGTTCTAAACTCGCAGAAAATATTGTTAAGTTTTCAATAACAAAAATTACGACATAAGTCGCTCGAACGAGTTACCATGGTGATACTCAAACGACATCGTTTGATTTATTTTCGACATAACCTCCCCAGGTGTATACTTTTTGGACTGTATCTTTAAGGTGAAATTGGTTCAGAATTTAGCACGTTACAATACGTGTAATTAGTGCTACAAGCATGAACATTCTGGATGGAAATCTTACTGCCAAAGACGGAAGGAAACTGCGGTGTTTTAAGACATAACGCCATTTTGCGATTTTCGCAGGAGGTAAAAAATCGCGGTTTTTCAATAATTACCGAAAAACACTTGTTTTTTTGTGTTTCGTAGTATTCGTTACGTGTAGGTGACGTGCGATGATTGTGTGCAAACTGACCATGGACGTGCCTTGTCATACTTAACAGTAATATGTAGTGTCATAGTGGACGCAGAAGAACTGGAATCATGCAGACGAGGTTTCCGTGCGTGACGTCATAAAAAAATAACGGTTTCGCTCGTTCCAAAAGCCTAAAACTTCAGCAATTTTCGGACAAAACCAAAGGACAGACTGTCGTCTGACGGGTACGTAATTCACGACGCTTAGGGTGGCGCACTTCCGGTTTTGACGACCTACTTCCGGTTTCCGTTCAACTCGTGCGCCGCCCCCACCATTGCCATTGGCCTTAAACTCCATTCCGAATTTCGCGCCTGCGCAATTTGGCTCCCGTAGGCAACGCGTACGAAATATGTGCTATTTTGGTGGCAGAATGTGGTCAGCCTCTTTCTTTAATAGTTAAAATTTCGAATGTAACTTCAGATTATAGCTTATGAAGTGTAAGTTTAATTTCACCAACGTCAATCTATTTAGACCGTAGTCAAAAACAGTTTAAAATAGGCCCACAAGATGAAAAAATAAGGTTTAATTGTCTTTCCTTTGTTCTGCAATCGGTTTCTTTAATTATTTGAGACAAAACAAAACAATATAATTTTTTTATTTTTCAGTCTTTAATGTTTTCTGAATATACAACTTGTAGAACATAAGCGGACAATTTGTGACAATAAAATTTTGAAAAAAATTATGATGACAAATTTACTCAAAATTAAAACTTCCTTGTACAAATTTGCAAAATCGTCAACCTTATCCGATGACAAATTGACGAAACTTTCTACCCTTTTCGAGTACAAATTTGCAAAAATTGTAACCTTTTCCGAAGACAAATTTACAACATTTTTCCAAAGATAAATTTGTACACTCTTTCTGAGAAGAATTTGAAAACAAATTTCCCAACTTTTTCACCCTTTTCGAATGGAAATTTTCAGATGACAAATTTACAAATCTTTCAACCATTTTCCATTACAAATTTGTAAACTTTTCAACCTTTAACTTTTTCCGAAGACAAATTTTTAACATTTTCCAAACATAAATTTGTACAATTTTCCACCCTTGCCGATTAGAAATTTTCAAAATTGTCAACTTTTTCCAAAGACAAATTTGCAAAATTTTAAACTTGTTCTTAGGAAAGTATTTCAAATTTTTGGGCTTTTTACTGGGACAAGTTTCCACAAATTTTCAGCAATTTCCAAGGACAATTTTTCAAACGTTTCTGAATTTTTTGGAGACAAATTTGCAAAATGTTACAAAATGTTTTGTCAATTTTGCATAATTTTAAAAATTTATAGGTGTGAGTATTCTTAAATATATAAAATTGTTAAGCTTAATCAGAAAACTGGCAATGTTGATAACAAAATGGAGAATTTCTGAGTTGTTTCACGTTTGCAGTGGGGTGCTGATATGTGCTTGCATATTCGAGGCACATAATTTTGCGTTGGGAAATTAGCTTTTGTAGATATGCAGAATTACCTTCGAAATTTGAATTATTGCAGACATTGGCTTAATGATCTTGTCTAGTCATTTATATAAAGTGTAGATAAAATGTATTTTAAAACAGGTGAACTCCATAGTGGGGGATACCAATTAGTTATCATGCAAATGTAATAATATTTCAACGTTGTTTATGTTTCAACTTCGACGTTGTTTGATTTCATGACGACAAGCAGTGCGAATCTAGCGCCACCTAGCGAGGACAAATTGTGCGACGCCATCCACTGCAACGGCCTGTCTATGTGCTTCAATAATTGGATTTTCGTTGCTACAAATGCTGCGTCGTATTTTCATGAAATTTGCTTCAAATTCAGTGATTCATATGTGCAACGAATGTTTCTTGTTGGCGTTTTCTATTGAGTCGGTCGAGTAAGTCAATAAATGTGGACCATGGTCAGTTTTTATAAGAGTGTGTTGAATTCGTAATGAAAGCACTAATTGCGCACTAAAATTCTAACCAGTGATGATATACGTACAGTAGCTGCAAAGTGATTCCATGAAAATTGATTTTTCACTTCATTTTACTAGGAACTGACAGTTTCTTAAAGTGGAAGTTTTGTGGTAATCTAATTCAGGGAAAACAATCCCTATGTAATATGAAAAAATGCCGTCCGATTTTTTAATTATTTATAAATGGAAAAAAAAAATATATTGTAAAAATCACAAATAACGAATTGGAAATGCATTTTGAGCATCCCATGAAAATTGATTTTTGTCTGTTGGGAACTGACATTTTCCTAGAATATAATTTAGTAAAGGAAAACAATAACTATGAAACAGGAAAAGAAATGACGTTAGTTATTGCATTTTTTTTATCAATTTGTAAAATAATTGTTTGCAAAAATGTCAACAGCTTACCAATTTATTTTACATTATAGAAAATACGTTTTGAGCCTGCAGTAAATTCGTTTATTAAATTCAAAATTCTTACGCTGTAAATTCAATCCAAATTAAAATTTCAAAATTCGAAAGGTAGCAAATATTTTTGAATGCATTCTATTACTGACTTTTTGAAATACATTGAAACTAACGTATTTTTTTTTCGTAATTTCCGAATTGTTTTCAGCTTAAACTATAAAGGAACGGAAAATTTAAGCAGTGGAAAAGTGGAAACTATAATGTACTCCGCAGCTGAAAAAAAAAACATATTTGGTGTTAAATGCTTTCCACTTACGTTTTATAAATTAAATCATTTAAATTGTATTAAAAATGAATATTATATGATAGAGTAATGTCTTCAAAATTGAAATTTTGAAGAATCCGTCGGAAAATATCCAAGAATCAAAATTGCTCGAATACTCTGTTTGGCGGAAGTTAAGTGCTTTTTTAGAAATGAAAGTATTATATAGAACTTCTTTTGCACGATATTTTTCTCATTTGTAACAAAGTCCAGACCGGTTACAATCTACACTATGATATTATGATCACAGCGAAGGGAAATAAGAAATTGGAATGGATTTTAGAAAACCAAAAGTAGGTTACCATTCACGATGTTGTTAAAAGCAATTGAAGTACATCTATAAGCAATGTTAGATGAGATGTGATGGCTGACAATAAATTATGAAAACTCTCCAGGGCCATCTGGTTTACTCTGCTATGCAAGATCAACTTTAAATTTTAATTTTATTTATTTACAGGTACAGGTAGGATTTAAACTGCTGTTTGTTCAGTTGCTCTAACTTCTGGCACGTTTTTAGTAGATTGGCTGTTTAAAAATTAAAAGCCCTTAAAGTTGTTTTTCAGGTTCCCTCTATTTACACGTACCACCTGTACATGTATTTGATTAAACGATTTTTTTTCAGACAGTACTCGATTCTCCAATTCAGGATTGCTGTAAGTTTAGTGCGTTTTTCTTTGTTGCTCCCTTTTATTCAGTTGTTTTTCCCATTTTATCCCATCCCATTTTTTCTTAAATTTCTGTTTTAACATTGCTTTTTCATAGGGGTACCTTTGTCGGCTTTTTTGATTTTGTTTTACTGACTTTTCAAAGTTGTTTTCAGGCAAATTCCCGAGCAGTTGTTTTAAAATGGGGCTTCTTTACTTCTTTCTTTTGTTTTACTCTCTTCTATTGCGCAGAATTTGTGTTTTCTTATGAGTTTGTGTATTTTCATGGTAAAAAAATAGCACTGTAATGTGTTCCGAATGGAACATGTTATTATATGAATACTCTTCATCTTATACATGTACATGTAGCTGCATTTGCGGTCTGAAACCCTCAGCACCCACCTTTCTCCATTTATTTACATGTAGAAATCAAGTTATTTTTTATTGAACTCTCTTCTAGAAGGTCAATCTTGAGTAAGTAATATTGAGCAATAAGCCCGGCTGTGGTTCGTCGGATTTCTATCTTGTCATGCGTGGGTTTTCTGTATCCCGTTTATACTGTATACAGGTATCGTTTATTTTTCAAGTTTGTGAAACATTTGTAAAACTGCATCTTGGCAATCCTGTTACAATTTCCTTTTTCTTTTTTTTTTTCAGATAAAAGTGTGTTTTTGCAGCGAGAATTCTGTAGTTGCACAGCTTTGCATTTTTTTGTTGTAAGTGTCACCCCATTTACATCCCCCTGCTTCGATTCTTCTTTTATTAACGTTTTTGATAAGGCCTAATTGCGTTTTTCAGGTTTCCGAGTATTTAATTTTGCTCTTTATCCACATTAACGGAACTCGGACAGAAGCTTTACGAATCGCACTTTGGCAGTCGTGAAGTCGCGCGTGAAAAACGCATTTGTGCGTAATTGGTTTAAAAACAACGATAACTTTGAGCAAATTTTGTAAAACCAATTAGCTTGTTGATTTTGCACCCTTGAATTCACCACTGCCAAAGTATGATTCGAGAAACTTTTATTTCACTAAACCCCTATTAGTTGCTGGAACGTTGTCAACCAATGTCAATCGCCATGAGACAACTAGCTTTGCGATAAGACTATGTGCAAGATAAAAAAAATACCACCAAAATGGGTGCCAGCGTGTAAAATAAAATGAACATTTTACTAAATTCAAAGGAAAGCAAAAAAGAGAGTCGCATATTGTTAATAAAAAATGTGTTCCTGCATTTTAAATTGACATCATCAGAAAAACACAGTTTCGAGCTGTTGTGTGTTTAATGTTGCATTGGAATCAATGAATCAAGCATCAGACTGCCAATGTTGAGTAAGTTGCATGTATATATGTAGTTGCTGCACCGTTGAGTAACGTTTGAAATTAAGCAATATTAATTGTTTCAATTTTAAATTCATCTAACAACCATTGCTTATTTACCAGCTTGAAGATATTGTTCATATGATGTCATATCATGCAAAATTGTGACGGGTCAAGGTGACCAGAGGTTACCAAGGATTTGTCCAATTGTTGAGGTTGATGTCTTGGACTACACATGTAGAAATATTAAGCGCGTCATCTCTTACGTTCAGCGTTGATTAGCACGTCTTGGACTCTGGGTATGTTCAAAATATCAAGATCATGTTTAATATTTTATTATACAAATTTATTAAGGCGGTCCAAAACCCTACAATTACTAGTACATTACGTGTATAACTGAAATAATAAAATCATAGAAAATACGGGTATACAACGTTTGACAAGTATTAATTACTTGTGAATGTCGTTTTACTCCAACGTTGAAAAAATGTACATGTCACTATTACACTAAAAGTCAAACCTTTTCTATTTTTTTTTTGTAAAAAGATTTTTAAAATATAAATAACCTTGAAAACATTTCAAAAAATGCACGTAGAATTCCGCGCCATTTCGCGTTCCATTGTAAGAATTTCAAATGATGGAAACATGGCGATGCACGACATACGTAGTGTTCCTGGTGTCCCGATTCGAATGTTTATACACTGAAGACGTGGAAAATGTTACATGTCTGTACTCGAAAAACGCGGAAAATTTTGCATGTTTATTCTTGGAAAAGGTGGGAAATTTGGCATGTTTATACTCGGAAAACGTGGAAAATTTAGCATGTCTGTACTCTGAAAATGTGGAAAATTTGACATGTTTGTACTCGACAAACGTGGACAATTTTGCATGTTTATAATCGGAAAACGTGGAAAATTGTGCATGTTTATACTCGGAAAACGTGTAAAAGTGTGCATGTTTATATTCGGAAAACGTGGAAAATTGTGCATGTTTATACTTTGAAAACGTGGAAAATTGTGCATGTTTTTATACTCTAAAAAAGGTGGAAAAATTTGCATGTGTCATCGATGACAAGATGGCGGAATCAATGCTCGCGATAGTGTTCTCAACTGGTTATTGGTTGACATAGAGACATAACTACTGTACACATTTTCCATGTTAAACTTCGTTATAATGAAGTAGTTGGCCAAATTTACGCATTTAAAATACAGGTGACAGTACAATGTATATTTCGATTGAAAAATCCTGAGAAAAAATAGCTTGTTTCTTTCTAATCTATACCGTGTAGAATTAACGTGTACGTCAATGCAGTGGCTGCCACCTGAAAATAAGAGAATATGATTGCCGGAAGCCAGCAAACTTAAATGACCAAACAAGTTGAATTTGTTTATTTGCTGAGAAATAAGTGTAGAAGTGCTCACCGATAATAGAAATTGTTTGTTGATATCGAAAAATTCCCATCCTGTAATTACAGGTTGGTTTGCTTGAAGGCGAGTGTAGTACAATTGATAATCCAATTTAGCCTGAAAATGAGTAATCTGATTTCACTGCAAAACGTTATGGGCATTTGGATTCCGAACTTAACCATGATCAACAACGGGACTAACTTGAGTTATTTCCACAACATCCTCCTTAGAAGTAGCAAAATGCACTCGCAGAAATTCTTCTGGATGAACCCGAGACAACGAACCGGTAACCTGCAAAATACATGGTTTTAATTAGCAATTCATTTCACTACACTTCTTGACCGAAAAGATGCCATAGGATCTGACATTTTTGCTGCATGAAGTTTTAGGACAGGGTTGAATTGCTAAACACCTCGATTTCTGAAACTACCCAGCCACAACAAAAAGCGTGTGCAATTTTGCACATGGCGTTGTAAAAGCTCGTATAAATTTAATGAACCAAGAAACCTACCAGGGTACGCAATTTGGGAGTTAGTTACAGAAAGCATTCTTCCTCTCCAATTAACATGCATGGTTGTTGACGATGCTGCCCTTCTCTATAGGAAGGGAGTCTTAACTCGTAGATGGGGCGACCTTAAGTTGTTGAACAAGTCTTCCGTAAATTTGACATGATCTTTTGGTTATTGATGCATTCGAATCTTTACCTCAAAGTGCACAATATAATTTGTAAGAAGTTAATACGCTTGTGAACCTCATGCATGCAGTAAAACGAGGTCTACAATAACATGCATGTGACATGTTGTAATCACGTCTTTTTTCTGCATTACAGAAGTGTTGGAAAAACTTTTAATAACTCCTTTGGATGGTTGGCTAAAAGGTGGCGGATTGAATTGAATTGAACACGAGACTGTTTTATCAAGTTTCTGGAACTGGAATTGATTGGTCAATTATTAAAAAAAAAGTCAGCGACTGAAACCAGTTTTATGAATGGGGTTATTTATGCAAGGCTCTAAAGTCTAAACACTCTAAAAACATATTTCTGGGGGTGCAATGTTTGTTCCGGGCCCCTTCCCTTCTCTATTTTTTGGAAAACATTAATTGCCAAAACTTT